>JAMKCH010000859.1:0-102145 GCA_023653785.1 Ophioderma brevispina
CATGTGACGCTGACGATACGCAATTATATTTTTCTTTTAACTTCACAGCATTTTGTGATCAGGGGGCATTGGACCGTATTGAATCAGTATTACAGAGATTCCGTGCATGGATGCAAGTTAACTTTCTTAAACTCAATGATTGACAAAAACGAGGTTTTATTAATTGGATCTATCAACAACTTTAAAGGTTTCAATTCCTCACCAAATTGGCGAATCAATAATTACTTCAGCAGGCATGCATGTAATATGGTACCCAAATTTTTGACTCGTCGATGTTCGCTTATCCCCACATGTTTCTAATATGGTTCGCTTTCCGCATCATTGCTATCGTAACACAGGAAAAATCAGAAAAGATTTAAGCGCCATTGCTGAGAACAAAAAATTCACTGTTGTGACCTCACGCTTAGATGCAGGCAATTAACTTTTATTCGGTCTCCCTCAAACTCAAAATAAAGCGTCTTCAGCGCGTACAAAATCACCTTCTCGGGTTATTACCCTCTCTAGAAAATTCACTCACCTTACTCCCATGGACGGAATTGCACTGTTACTGTGAACTACAGGATTATATATAAATGAGGCCTTTTGTTTTTAAATCCTTACACGGTGTTCACCGATATAGTGATGATTTATTACAGCCATACAATCCATCACGAACTTTGCCTCTTATAATAAAATGAATCTGGTTGTTCCAAAATCTTATCTTTCCTGGGGGGGGGATAGATCTTTCTCATGGCAGCACCCATGTATCTGGAATAAGCTTCCCCTTCACATCAATCAGTCCAATTACCTGAGGCAATTAAGAAAAATCTTAAACATTATATGTAACGATGCTTTAATGAAATTTAATTGCTTATATATTTTCTGATGGTATTTCAGCGTTGGTCATGATGTATTATATTATGTGTGTCTATTAATGCAGCACTTTATCATTTCATTGTGTGTAATTTAAAATTGTTTAGGATGTATATATCTGTTAATATGAGTTTTGATGTTAAATTTGAAGTTTATATTGTTTTTGCGCCTTGAGCGCCTTTCTTTGGCGGATATGTGCGCTTTATAAATACATTATTTTACTTATCAAGTGAGGCCATTCATCAACCAGTTGAAGTTTTCATTGTTGTGTGTGCATGTGACCTTGCCTTATGAGGTATGTGTGTTATATGTCTTCTTCATATCGTGTTCAAACACTGGTTCTCAAATATGATCCATCCAGAGATGGGTACAAACGTCTGGCTGCCCCAATGAATTCCGCAAGGTCTTATGTGTTGCATTTTGCTACAAACAGGGGCAGACCAACGATTTGTTCCCATATTCTGTGGTGCTGTTCCACAACCACAGCTAATGTCTTGATCGGCTTCCAGGTAGCCCCACTTCTGCAAGGAAACCTTTAGATCGGCAGTTCGGTTCTCAAGTTGAGGCATCGCCATTCGCCCCACGGGGAGTCAGCTCCAGGGGGAAGATGCTCACCAGGTCATACCACAGGGTCACTTGTCTGACAGCAAGTATTCTTTCACAATGCGACTCTCTTATACTCCTTAGAGACTGATTCAAGAAGTTGTACTTTGTCAAGAAACCCCCCTGGAGCCAAGGCCGGTCAGAGAAGGTTCCGCCCAGATCTAGGGAGCTCAACATCAGCTAACCGCGCGCCCGAATGCCCGCCACACACGACGGGGCACGTCCGGCGAAAGCAGCAATCATGCAGGATGTTGTGTTGACTAGATGTGGTGTTGGACCCGGACAAGCCGGCAGGGCATTTCATGTGAACCAAGCTTCCCGGCATGGGTGATCTTCCCCATACAGGGCAAGCACACTCGCCACACGAGAGGCACAGGCCAATGCTGTGGGTCGTGGGCAAGCACCCATCCCGTGCCAGCGAGTCTATTCAAGATATTATTGCGTGAAACATACCTCACCCCGGTTCCCGATGTGGGTCCATAGAGAGAGTGCGGTTCCAAAGGTAAATTCCAGGTAGCGTCAGGACCTACTAACATAAAGTGGCCTTGTGGACGCGCACTGATCGGATCTAAATTCTGTCGGCATTAGTATCGGACTTTGGTAGTAAATTTGGTAGTGTGGACGCGCATTTAACGGTATTAGCGCTTAGATCCGACAAAACTTTAAGCTTATTACCGGTACTAGCTGACCGTATGTGATCCATGGCAACTGGCATCGGAGTTATAAACTTTCACCCAAAGAAGGTTAGAATAATGATTAAAATTGAAAGAAACATGTGAAAACATCGTTACTTATCGAAATCTGTCTTATTCATGCACAGGAACCTAAACACCATTGAGAAACTCTCACAATGACCATTTAAATGGCATTAATGGCAAAATCAATTCATTTTGGTGAAAATGATACTTTCTGTGACAACCAATACAAAAGTAATGCAATGTCCGTCCGTGATAAAAAGTTTCCGTCCGTCATGATTTTCAATTTCAATTTTGGTGAAGATATATTTAAAGAGACACTGGCACATTTGAAAAAGAGTGCGCCCTCAAGATTTTTCAAAATCGATATTTTTGCATGGTTGTAAAGCTTTTATATACAAAAGCCCTCACCCGAAATGATTAAGACCAAATCATCTTCCTTATGGGTAAACAGAACGATTTTGTAATTTAACGTCGCCGGCGACGTTAAATTCAGCAGACGATGAAAATGGCGTTTAACACAAGAACACGCACGCCGTATGCATGTTTCCCACGCTATGCACACTGTTGACCGGTCTATAACCGTTTTTGTAAGTTTCCTATTTGCCACTAATTATCGTTACAAATGACCGTTTGAAAACATTTCTAACTCGTCGTTTCTGTTTTCTTAATTCATATCTTGCTCATGCAAATGTGCCACATATACTTTTGAGGGTTGAAATACAAGCTGTGCTTTTGTATTACGAGTAGTTAAGCGATTGTTAACGATACTCCCACCTAGTTGTTTTACTCGTCAAACACGCGTCAAAGGGAAGTTTGTTTCTGTTAATATACTCACGGTGTGTGTTGCTTGTATCATGGGCGTTCTGATACTTTTTTGCTGTTTTTTTTTTCTTGTTTTGGGGGTTGTTATTTTAAAACTTGGTGACACACTACCGTGTGTCTTAATCTATGAAATTGATATTAACTATAGTCATGATAGTTCGAGTTCGCACAACATTCGTAGTATTTCGGCGAAATACGCCCCATTGCTAGACTACACATTTGCAACTCACTCGTCGATTAAACCACAAGTTGATCAGTAACACTTCTGCTCTGTCCAAGTCCGTCTCAAAACAACAATATTAACAACAACTTCGTCCCTTTTGAACGATTTCCAGCTGCAAGACCAACATGCCAGCATTAGAAATGTCATACGCTGTACTTCCACATTGGTGGTTTGGTGTTTCGGTGTGTTTCTAGATTTAGAATTCAATAGCACGAAAATAGATGGAGGGCGGGAAAAGATGATCAAAATGAAGAACTTGATCTGCAACTCCACGACTCGCACTTCTAAATGCCCCTTGACTCTGTCCCATCACGAAAATATGGCTTAAATATAACTCGAAACCCAGTACAATGCCGACTGATACAGAGATATTCCAAAATCTATCGTTGCAAAGTACTAAGCCTTGGTCCGTGGCTTCGGCGTTTAGCAAGCCTGGCACGCAGGTTATATTACTCGGTCCCAAAATGATTGCGTAACTCAAATAACACAATAGAAACCCGGTAAAATGCCGACTGAAACGGAAATATTCCAGAATCTATCAAAATGCTACGGCTTCTCTCCGCGACTTCCATGACTCGTACAATTCAATAGTCCCCAACACGAATGGCCTAAATAAAATAAAAATTAACACTATAGAAACACAGTAAATCGCGACTGAAACGGACAAATTCCAAATTCTATCAAGACAAAATACCATTCTTTGCACACTCGCTATCAGCAGCTAAAAATTTTATAATTGTCAACAAGCCGAGAAGGCGACTAAACTCCCCGGTGGCAAATAGCGAAGTGACCATTTCCAGAAAAGCCGGGCATCTTCCCCGGAAATACAACACCTGATTGGTTGTGGAAGACAAAAGGGTGAAGCACGATTGGTTCCCATACAATCGGTAACCAAGCAACCCAAAGGGATCAGAAATCATTTCCTGGTGTTAAATCAGTTTATTGCGTTTTGCAATAAACTTTGTTATGCATTTTGCAACAACATACAATAAATATTGGCTGGAACTGTCCACAAATTAAGCTCAGGAAATATTTTTTAATGTAACTGGAATGTGTTAAAAAATTTTGGAGGACACAAAAGTGTTCATTAATTTTATGACAGCCATATTTCGTCGGCCGCGTCACATAGTGACGTATTCGACATTTTGGACTTTTTGGAGAAATTTGGCATGTGCGTTTGTTTTGTACTATTCTACCTATTCACCAAATTTTACACCTCAAAGTGGCTTAATTAGTAAAATATTAATTAACTAATCATGACGTATTTATAAAAATGTTAAATTGTCCGCATCACATAATGACGTATTTGCCGAAAATCTATACTGCGCAGGTCCATATCATCGTATCTGCATTTTGAAGTATTCGCCGCGTCACATAGTGACGTATTTGTGCGACGTATTTTTCAGTTCACGGTAGAATTGCTATTTTGTCGTTTTCACATAGTGACGTATTTTATTTAACATCATCTTTTCGCATATCTAAATAAATTGGAAGCTGATTAGTTAAATATATTTGAAATTTAACTTGTTTCGGCGATTTTCACCTAGGTTTTAACTGAAATCTATGTTTTAATTAACAGTATGGGGCAAATTAAAATCGCAAAAATCTCAAAGCGTTTTCTCGAAATGCGTATTTTGCAAATACGTCAGTATGTGACGCGGCCGACGATTTTTCTCGTCTTAAAAAAATTCCCATTACATAATATACTTCCATCCTTTATAACAATGTACACGCTTAAAATATATATTGAAAGTAACAGTTTATATGAGTAATATACTCAATAGTAAAATCTAACATGTAAACAATTTTAGAGGACACTATACGCTTATACAAACTTCCCAAACAAAATATCATTGTTAAAAAGCAACAAATGCTTACGATGTTGGTACCAGTGGATAGCTTTGGTCCTCCGTTTTCTATTGGTTCCAACATAAGTACACTAATACCCATTAATGCGCACAATTACACGTCAAAGTTCGCAAGTTGGCAAAATTGTTCATTTCCACACACACACACACACATCAAAATACAAAACATTGCACCAAAAAGGCAGGAATATCGGACTTTCATGCGGATTTTAGCCCCAAATGATGGAAAATGACTAGTTTTATATAAACATACACTGTTAAAAATTTCCGTAAATTAAGAAAACAGATTTTCCGTAAATTTACGGAAATCTGTTTTACAAAAACAATAAAAATAAAAAAAACAAAAAACATAAAAAATGTTAATTTACGGAAATATTTCAAAAATTTCTGGCAGCAATATTTCCGGACTTTTTTTTTTTTTGGTTCCGTAATTTTAAATTTAATACGGAAAAATTCTGTTAAAATACACATTTTTTTCCATAATATGAGACAAATTTCTGTAAAATTACTTTCAAATTTCCGTTAATTGACAGAAATTTCTGTAAATTTACCCTAAAAATGTCTGGAAATACTGCTGCCAGAAATTTCCGTAAATTTACGGAAATTTTTTTAACAGTGATAGGGACCTAATTTTTGAGCCATACTGTGCACAATATTTTAAGGCTGATTTCGAAATATATTTTTTGTGTGTAGTAATTAAATATAATCATCTAGAACTAAAGATAGTCACCTAAAATTCTTAATTCCAAAGTTAGAGATGAATTGGATTTTCCGTTTTCATGCAGTAAATATTTATGCACAGTATAACAGTGCCATAGGATACCGTGTACAACAAAAATTCCGGATTCGGAAATTTAAAACAAAGTTGTGATTTTCTATATGAAGTACTTGGATTTGAGCTTAGTTATTTCACACAGTGATTAGTATGTGGACAAGCGTTATGTATATGCAAAAAACTCGGTTTGTTTGAAAATTCAGTGCGCCCTCATCGGGAATCTCTAGTCAGTATTTAAAAATGATCTAAGAAATAAAGGGTAATGCAGTATCAATTATAGGCGAATAATGCGCCCCAAGTACATTATGAGCCCATAGATGGTACCGCAAACCCTTTATTTCTATTCTATTAACTTAAAACAACTTCATTTTATAAGAAAATGCATCAGCAGCCCGGGTATTGCAGAATAATGGCCAGTAAAGTGACCAATCAGAATGCTGCATTTTCAATAATGGGCAGTAGAGGTAATAGAATTGTTCTTAGATGGCAACCACTAACCCACCAATCGACTTTGACGGCGTATAAGCTAACCCGGTGACGGTGCTACCTTCACATTATACGAAAAGATTTTTACGAATGTTTTTAACGTTTTGGGGCACCGGAGGAAAGTTCACCTGGTGTGGTAACTCCTCCCCTTTGGTAAAGCGAGGGTTAATGTCACTAAGTCCCCCTAAAAGTGATGTATATTTTTTATAACCAAATGTAAAAACTGCAAAACTTGGATAATTCTTTTTTACGATGCACAGATCGCAGGTTTTAATTAGTACAAGTAACATAATTAAAAACACAAAAAATAATATGTGAAATTACATGACAAATCCCTCATGAAGTATAGAGAGGTAAATTTCGACTGTATGGGAAAGATCAACCTATACCAAGAAGCTTGATCCAGCGTTATATGCCTCCTGGTGGCTTATCACAGAGCTTCACAGGATGTCTTCGCCCAACTGAAACGGAGAACTTGTACAATATAGCAGGAATTGCTCCACCAGACGCCGTAGTGTAGCGAGCATGCAAGGGCGTAGCTGCCAAGTATCTAATGTGAAGCACCCTATGTCCGGACAGAGACCTGCTGCTAACCGCCTTAAATCCCATATTCTATTACCTCTGCTGCCCATTATTGAAAATGCAGCATTCTGATTGGTGAGCTTACTGCCCATTATTCTGTAATAATGGGTCCCGAATGCATTTTATCATTGTATCACGCTGTTTTCGGTAATAGAATAGAAATAAAGGGTTTGCAGTATAATTATTTATGGGCTCATAATGTATCCTCGGCCGGAAAAAATTAAAATAATGGACTCGGCTGCGCCTCGTCCATTATTTATTTTTTTCCGACCTCGGACACATTATTCGCCCATAAAGGATACTGCATCACCCTTTATTTCTTAAGTAAATATCTGAAGCAAAGTCCAACCCCTTGAAATAGCCTCTAAGGAGTTTAAGAGAGTAGCCTTGTGGAAAGAAAGACTTGCTATCAACTAAGTAACGTTATTGGTATTGAACCTGGTGAGCATCTCCCACCTGGAACTGACTCCTCATGGGCTGAATGGCGATGTAAGGTTTCCTTGCAGAAGTGGGGCTACCTGGAAGTAGATGAGGATACTACCTGTGGCTGTGGAACAGCACCACAGACAATGGACATCTCTTGGTCTGCCCACTGTTGGAGCAATAATTCACAGACATTGGACCTTGCGGAATTCAGTGAAGCAGCCAGACGTTGTACACATCTCTGGCTGTATTATATTTGAGAATTACTGTGTTTGGACACGATAAGAAGACTGCCAATCTGTTTTACTTCATATATATTCAATCGATTAATTTCATATTGTGGCTTAACTCTAATTTAGACATTCTAGAGGAAAGATTTCATTTTACAAGAATGTTTCAAATTTACTTGATTCATTAAAGGGTAAGGCAAAAATAACCCGATAGTGTTATAGTCATAATGGACACGTTTCAGCTACAAAGGAGGTAGGAAATGAGTTCTTTCAATCTTTAATTTATAAACACTTACATGATTGGCTGGGTTGCTTGCATTGGTAAAAGGTTGCCCAGATTTTTAAATAGATCACATAACAGTAACAGTCTTTGCTGCTGCTGCTGTTAATGTTGCTGCTGCTGCAACTATTACTGCTGCTGCTGCTTCTACTACAGAATTAAGCTGCAGATTTCAGATACATAGGGAACCATTATAAATGGATTTCACAATTTGATGTTTTAGATGATTTGCATTTTACTTGAAATCTCACAAATATAACAAAATATGTAATGTACCTGATATAGCCTTAAAAATATGCTATAAACTTTCCTCATGAGAAAATAAACGTCAACCAGGTTGAGGATTATGTTAGTTATATTTAAATCAACAATCTTATATTCATACTTAATGTAAATATATTACATCAAGCTATAAAGATACCGTGAATTTGAATGGAAACCTGTAAAAGCTGTATTTTACGGGCTTTTGTTGGAAGAATTGCTTCCAGAATTTTCTTGTAAAATGTATAGTATTTTTCCTGTAAACCTTAGTACTTAATCGTATAATTGAAAAATCATAATAATGTGCAACCAAATTGCAGCATCGGCCCATAAGCCCCTCATGCCCCACATGTGTTAAGTACACTAAGGACATTCAAAATGTATGTCTAACGTTTAAAACCCTGGGTTTTGTGTATTATTGGACATAATAACTTCCATAAAAGTTAAGTGGAAGAAGTTGTGATTTATTTGTTTATTGCTTGAAAGTGCATATTTTGATACTTTTCGCAGAGTAAAAGGAATCAAAGATCACTATTTTTATCAAGAAGAAAGCTTTATCTTACTATCAAGTCATTTATATTTTGTATTAATTTTACGAGGCGTTAGGACGAAAAATATTTTAATTCTAATGAGCGACACATACAAATGTATAGTTCTTTCACTAAAGCAACGGAGAGCCCTATCTAAGAAATCTTCAGTAGATAGCAGAATATGGATATTTTAGGACAATACTATTTTGTTGCTCACTTAATTAAAAAAAAAAGAAATTATTCTCATGAATGATCACATGTGAAGGAGGTTTCAAATAGACAAAAATGCATTATTTTACAAATCTGAGGTCTCTATAGGATTCACACCAGTAAATAACGTGAGAAACAGGTAAGTCCAGCCCCCACTGCAGATGAGGTGTTTTTTTTTTTTTTGGTGACCCTCGCCTAAGTATACCCTAAAAACTGAGAGAAAAGGCGAGATCTGGGTTGCAATCATGGTTGCTATCAATATTAAGTATAAAATCTGTAGGAATATCAAAAAAGGTTGTCATTGATATGTTATTTTGATCCAACAAACCAATTTTAACCGTATTCTTACAGGGAACACCTGACTGAAAAAGTGCTGTGACCTCCAGGATCCACGGTGCATGCTAGTCTTCGCGATCCAGTAGCTCGGAAATTTTGGGGATAACTACCCTAATTTCATGATTGATTGGGTAGGAGATATGATGCTCTTCAAGCAGAATGTTAGCTTTAAGGTCTGAGATGTTCCATTGAGGAGAAAATAACGTTTTCATCTCGCTCTTTTTGTACAGGAACGAATGGGACCAGTTTTTAGTGGTGTGAAACCCTAACGGAAGTGAAAAAAATCATGACATTTTACTAATTAAAAAAATGAAGTAATTTAATCTTGGGATTTATTTGCTTAAGTATATATCTTGGGAGGCAATACTTAAATCAAATAACCCTTGTATGCCGATAGCATCAATTTTAATTTTGTCATTACCGTGTAAGTCTATGGGAAAGACCAAGGGGAATTTGAGCTTTCTGAGAAAAATACAAGATGGTATAAATTTGGCTATATGATGCTATAATTATTTGAATTGGTTATTCTAGTGTAGATATAATCAATGTTTTTGTTCAAAATATTTGAAGGTTTCATATAGACTTTGGTGTGTCTGATTAGGCTTTTGAGTGTATGTTTATTGGATGTATGTGTATAGTGTGTGGGAGGAGCGACGTGAGAGAGAGAGAGAGAGAGAGAGAGAGAGTGAGTGAGTGAGTGAGTGAGTGAGTGAGTGAGTGAGTGAGTGAGTGAGTGAGAGAAAGAGAGAGGTGAGGCGGATTAAAAGGAAAACGGATCTGGGAAAACTTTTACTAATAGAGTAGATGCTAAGCTTTTTATCCTTTGTTGATCTCTTGCAGATTTGAATGCTGCCGGTGGAACTGCAAGTTTTGGCAGTGACATGGACTATAACACCGGCGATAATATGGCGGATCAAAATGTGGATATCGGTGCTGGAGATACTACTGCAACTGTGACATACACGATTAATGATGATGTTCAAATTGAGGATTGCGAAAGCTTTGTGCTAACTTTGAGCGTGCGGACAAGTGGCAACACGGATAATGGTGGTTGGGGTAAAATCGGCATGCCAGGTCGCTCAACAGTTTTTATATTTGACCGCACAGGTAACTTGATTCGCTCACAAATAGGCCATACTATTAAAGAGAGAAAGATGGTTGGATAAGGACTTTGATTACGCATATCGGCGAAATAACTGATTTCTGCATATGTTATATATTATACCTTTCGATACTATGGGGTATGTAAACTCCTAAAGTTGCACATTTGTCTAAAAATGAATATTCAAAATGTCATCACAATTTCTCTCCCTAAATATCAGTGACCAGTAGATGTACATCATGCTACATTGACTCGAGCAAATAATAGCACTGTTGATATCCAGGAAATCCGCTCGGTATGCAAGGGGATACAACACTTCAAGTTCCCTTTTTATCTGGAAGTACAGAGCCATTTCTATTATCCATGCAGTTGAAAAGATATCATGTGCTATCACCACCCCGATTAAGATTAAACTATTTTTCATGACGCATGTGGCCGTGTTGAAGCCTTCAAGGGGCGGTCCTGTTAATGTCACATCACCTATTGTGGCTAACTGATTTAATAATTAAGGTCGCACCCATGCTAAGCGTGACATCATCTTACAGCTTTCCGGGGAGAACAGAGTGAATATCATCCTTCTACAAGAAACTCACTGTGAATGTGAAGAGAATCTCAAATCGAAGGTTTGACCTTATTTGTTCCGCACAACAAGCATGGGATCGTTTCTTATGTGAATTAAGGCATACAAGTGAGTTCAACCCTGCACTTTTTCAATAAAATTCTCCGATCCAGTGGATAATATTTGAAGCAATGGGAACTCACTTCATCAACATCTATAAGCCACCACCTGCTGAGGCAGACTTCAACTCCCTTCAAGCAGTTCAGCGGAGCTCCTTCGTCTGCGGAGATTTCAATTGTAGAAAAACAGCGTGGGGATACTCCAACATTGGCAAGAATGGCAAAGCGGCTCTTGAATGGATTCTTGAATGGATTGAAGTCCAAGACCTCTTCATTGCCTTATCTTGGTCACCAGCGACATCAAGGTCACAATATCCAGCCTGGTGAGTTCAAACAACTCACCAGTGAACTGTCATCCAAGCTGCCAGACCTGGCTTCATCTAACATCAACGATGCATATTCTGACTTCTGCTCTATGCTACATCAAGCAGCTAAACATTACATTCCAAGAGGCAGAAGGAATCCCTACACTCCCTGTTGGGACAAGGAATGCGACGAATTGTACAAATTGTATCGTGATGCCAACTGTGATATTGAGAGAATGGAAAAAGCGACCAGCTACTGGATCTACTTGGCCAAAGAGAGGGGAGGAGATATCCAATCAACTTTACCCACTCAAGCCATAAGGCCTGGAACACCATTAACAAGCCCACCGGGCGTGGCTGTACAGCTAAGCAGTGTCCTGTCCCTGCAAATTCCATCGCTTCAGTACTTGTCAACAATGGAAAGTGGCAAAATCACACTCCACAGGCGAAAGCCTATTGATGAAGAGATTTAACAGCTTCTACGAACCTCTCCGCCGTCGAGCCCCATGTCCTAACCATTCACTTGACGAGATCACCGAAGCAATTAAAGTTATCAAGAATGGGAAAGTTCCTCGCAATGACAAAATCCATACAGAATATGGCACCTGAAGCTGTGCGGTGGCTCCAACTCTTCCTTTCTACTTTCTTGGGATGGTCAACTATTCCATCAAGATGGAAGACTTCAAAGGTATTGCAATCCTGAATAGGTGAGCAGATTATGGCCTAAAAGTGTTCCAAAAATAGCGGAGGTGGCAAGTCGCGTACCACAAGTTAATTTTGGTATTTTGGAAAGTATGGGTGCTCACAATATCACAAACCAAAATTACCCAGAATCCCTTTGGGGAACATATTCTAACGACGTCTTCAAAATGGCCGCCATTCTGTGTGTTTGGGTATATCGTTCCAATGCTACATTCGTAAATAATCACATTTTAGTCACCTTGTAACTATTTTAATAAATTTGGAGAAATTATCATTACATTTTATTAAACACGTGGTCACTTTCATGGCATAACACTAAAGGGCTCTCGCCAAAATGGTCGCCAATGTGCGTTGAACGACTATTACTGATTAAAGTGGTCCAATTTTAGCTTCTTTTTGTAAAGTAATTGATGGGCAATGACTAATGTTGGTATTCTTGAAAGAGTGGATGATGCAACATCATAACCAAAATTATCCAGAATTACGTTGGGGGAGCATATTAAAAATGGCCGACATTCTGTGTTTTGGGGTAGAATCGTTTCATACCGCTTTCTTTGCATAATGTCATGTGCATATTTTTTTACTATTTTATCATTATTTTGAAAATAGCACTACTATTTCAACCAACACGGATAAAACAAATTACAGTAGTATAACTCTAGAGTGTGCTTGCCAAATGGCCGCCAATTGCATTGAATGACTACTTGATGATTAAAAGGTACAAGTTGACTCGTTTTTTATAAAGTCAATCGATTTGGGCAGAGTAAAGTGTTACATACAACAAGCTAATGTGGGTAATTTGTTGAAAGCTATGGTCCAGAGCGCCATTTACAAACCATTACTAAATCCCCTAGGGGAACATTCTAATGGAATCTTCAAAATGGCTGCCATGCTTGTCTTCCTGTTCTTTTAACGCAATATTGAACTTTTTACTATTTTTTAGAATTGTGTTTAGTCACTATGTAATAAACCACCATTACTTACGGTAATGTACACCTACCGAGACCCTTGTATGGACTTTTTTCAAAATGGCCACATGATATCAGGCGAGCGTGATGTAGGGTGTATTTTTGACGGAGGTGGCATGTCGCGTACTACAAGCTAAGATTGGTATTTTTGTAAAGTATGGGTGCTGACAACCATCAAATCATTGGGTCAGGACCAAATTATCTTGCATTATATGATAGGTGGCCGCATTCTCCCTGGAGAACGCCTAAACAGAAAATTATAATGAACATACGCACTTTATTATCATAGTTTTGGTCCAACCAACAGCGGCTAGAATACCGTTCCCAAGTTCCTTTTCGCCTACAAATTCATTTTTCTGTGCCACCAGGAAACTCTCATAGCAATAACACGTAATCAGAGGTCCGCCAACAAACGTCCTTGTACATTATCGAGAGCTGTGCTTTAAGTCTAGTGGTTCAATTTCTACCTATAGTATAGGTGAAGATCAAGGAAATGGATTTCCCTGGATCTGGATCAATTTACCTCTAGTAAAGCGGATTCCTGCATCACACTAGAGACACTAGAGGACGCTGGTACCGAGAGTTATGAGTGCAGGTACAGACCCGTTGTGAAAGCAGATATAGTCCTGTAGGAGCCAGAGTCCGGGCTCCATAGCGGATAACGGAATAAAGCGGAACTAATGTTGCGTAAAGAGTCAACTGAATCGATTGCCCTTTGTTCACCATTGTGTTTCCCGGGCTATGAGTACGCCGGACAATGGTTACTTCTACACCGGGAGGATCCCCTACTCTTTTCGAAGAGGTCTGCAACTTTATTACGTGCTCAGGATTGACTCCATGCACCACGGGATCAACGGCTTTACATGACTCTCCGAACAATGGGCGCCAGGCACCCAATGCATATACCTGCACATTCTAACCATGGGTGGGTGGGAGCGCGGAGAAATTCCATAATCACACTTATGCACTTTTCTGACCTTATAGGAACTATTTGAGTATGACCAAGTAAACCCGACTCTCGCTGGCTCGACCAGGGTCGATGTTATAATTATACCCCTGCCATGGTTTCAGCGCCTAGACCGCCGCCCCTCGCCCTCAATCAACACGCATTTACCAGTCGATAATAATGGGTTCGGGCGCAAAGGATTATGGGGCTAAGGCTTCCGAGCTGCTGTTGGCACAACCATTTATTGATAGTTAATAGCATTGGACTGTATTGTAAGAGTGTGCGCTTCCGGATAAAATTGTGAATTTGTGCACACAGTACTTTGAGGCATTGATAATCCATAAAATTGTGGAAGCCGTTGGCCAACCCCCCTTAATGGCCCCTAGCTTGGGTTTCAGGTATACAGGGTCAAAAATTTTAAATGTTCTGAATGTGTTAAAAAGCACACATTGTGGTTTGTCTGTCTCAAGGATTCAAAAGGGAGAGTTTACACTATCTATGGCCTTATAGTTCCGGAGTTACTGTGGTAAAACTGTACAATTGAAAAAGTCAATTTTGGTGTGTACATGTGGCAAAAGTTTTCAAGTTGCTTTGATTCAGTTAATATGTGGTCAAAATTGTTTCCCTAAGCTAAAGGATTGAATAGGAAATAGTTTGCCTATCCATTATGCTTAGTTTTCACGTTTATCCAACAAAATAGGTCACAGGTCCAATAGAATCCAATAGCTGCCAATAGCTTTTGACTTTCTTTCGCCATTTTGGTTTAATAACCAGACACGTAAGGAAGTCAACACTATCCTATCTTTCACTGTCTATGATCTAACCAACAATTTGAACCACATTTTAACAAAAAATGGAGCAACTTTTAATTTTTGGACCCCTGTACAAAACCAAAATGACTTTTTTTATTAAAATTTACCATTTTACAGTTTTTAAACCCCATAATTCATAAACTATAGTCACAGGTAGTATAAACTATACCTTTTTGGAATCCTTGTCACCAAAACGACTCATGGTGGCTTTTCAACACAATCGAACATTTAAAAAAAAAAATTAACCCCTGTGGTAAACCTTGAAATCCAGCTGGGGCCATGAAGGGGCTGGCAAGTGCCTTCCATCATTTTTTTGATTATCAATGTATAAAGTACTTGTTCCCAAAATTCACAATTTATCCGGATTTGCACACTCAACATAAGATCTGTTCACTACAGTCCCCACTATTAGGGTTATGACGTATCCCATTCCTAGAGTTGGGGAAGAAGGTTTGGAAGATGTTTTTATATTAGTTTTGAAAGGGTGCTGAATCAGAAGTTTTTGGTCCAACCTCTGGGAATTGTGGTGAACTTTGTAAATAAGGGGTAAATTTGTACAGGGGTAAATTTGGGAAATCAGTCAAATTGTGTTTAAATGTTACACCAATGTATTTTGTCTCATTATATGGATTAAAAAAAAGTATGTTTTGTTAGGTTCCGTTCCCGAACTTTAGTTACTCGGCTACAGCCCTGTTAGGGTTCAAGGGCATTATATTCGTGGCAAAAAAAATCCAGTGCTCAGATTTTGTTTGAAACCGGTGTCAAATTATTGGCCCTAGGCATACTGAAGCGAAAATTAATTTCAATTCTTTGGGTGACAGCTTGTATACAATTTTGAGGTCACATTTGGTGACCCTATAGACCCCTGGGGTTTTTTTTTTAAGTTTCCTGTTACATTTTACCATGAATTACGAACCAAATGCCAACATTGTTATAAGGGCAAGACGAACAATTTGACACCAGTTTCAACGAAATCGGAGCACTGGGTAACGTTTCATTGCCCTCCAGGATGCCCTTGAACCTAAATAGGCTAGTACCTGTTTACTAAGAGTCGGACCTGGACCAACTATACCTTTTTTTAATATCCTTATAATGAGACACATACATTGGTGTACCTTAAAACACAATTTGACTTGATTTCACCACTTTACCCCTGTGCAAATTTACCTTTACCCTCCCCCCTTTAATTTTCAGAGTGTTCCCCACATTTTCCCAAGGTTTTTGACCCAAATTCTGTTCCAGCACCCTTCAAACTATAAAAAAACATCTTCAACCTTCTTCCCCCAACTTCTAGAATGGGATTCTGATTTATAACCCTATAATGTCGTTGGGAAGCCATTAAGTATATTTATGAAGGTACACAAGTTCTATGTACCTATGCATTTAGCGAATGGAAACAATTTTGTATGTGTTATGTGTAAATGTTTTTTTTTAGCCATTGCTTTCTGCAAGCTTATCGCAGAAAAATGGCATAGGCAATGGAACACTGGGAAATGCACTGATGCCTCTAAATGTACAAGGGTAAAACAGAAAAAAAATCAGAATGAATGAACTATCACTCCAAATGAATAATTTGACTCAGCTCAGTAAGTATTTCCTGGAGTGTTCACTCGTTAACAAGATATTAATCACAGTAGCCAATACAATTTTCACTCTGTTGGAGTAATTTTCACTCCTTTGGAGTGGTGTGGCACTCTTGTTGTGTTAATTTTATGAATTTTACTCTTTGGGAGAGGGAATTTTCACTCTTTTGCATTTAGAGAGTAACATGTAATGCGCGGTGTAGATTAGATTTCCATGACTGTGTGCGTGTGGTCCCTTTCTTCATTGCCACTCTCAACACCGAAGAATGACTTAACGCACGCATACTGCGATATGGCATTGATATAATTTGCCTGCAGGAACATTGTAGCATACACCGTTGTACGCAGTGAATCGCTTTTGCAGGTAACTTTCAGTGGGTACACACTGGCTACGTCCCCAGCATGAAGAACAAGAACAATTAATGCCTCTACTGGAGATCTAGGAGTAATTTTATTACCAAGAGCCCCAAAGCTCGATGCAATGAGCGCATCATGATAGTTGCTCTGTTCAGAAATCCAGTAACTGCTGTTACGCCACTCACAAACTCTTCCAATAGAAATTGAAAATTCCTACCAAGAATTACCAACAAGCTAGATGCAGTCCCTCTCACAACCCTCAACTACTAGGAGGGGGCTTCAATACCAAACTTGGTCCAAAAGATGCCTTATTTATCTACAACACCAAGTGGGTCAACAGCATCAAAACTATCGTGTGCACAACACTTTTGAGAGTCTGACCACAGAATCCTGCAAATATCAGATTAGCTACTGCCATAGCAGAACTCCTGCCAAAGATCCTATGACTGGAAGAGGTACAAGCAGACCCTATTAAATCTCGGTGAAGAATATGCAGTTCCTGTACATAGTAGGTTCACACTTCCTATGAGCTTGAAGACGTGCTTCTCGAGAAAAGAAGGAAGAAAGACACTAGGTGTTGCTTTTAGTGATGAGATCGCTCATATCAGACAAAGAAGCAAAATAAAACTCCAAACCATAGCAATAGGCCAATGCCATCAATTTACAAAAAAAGAAAACAACCTCAAATTAGACCATTTTAATCAGTAAGTAGTCATTCAGCTTACATTGCGGCCATTTTGGCAAACGCCCTCTAGTGTTATGTTACTTTAACACTTAAGTGGAAAACGGGGGGGGGGGTCCTAGGGACCCGCAAACCACATTTTTCAGGTTTTATGAATAACGATATACTTTTTTCGACTCATATTTTTTGTATTTGTCTAACTTTTGGATACGCAACTTTTCACTTTTCATGAAAAAAAAAATAAAACCCATCACCCCGTTAATTAGATAAATTGTTGCGGGTCCCTGGGAACCCCCCCCCCCCCCTTGTCCACCAACGGGAGTGTCAGTAAAAAATATTTATTAATTAAAGCAATTATTAATTAAAGCAATTAATTATTTTTTTCCTGTTTAAACATTTACATATTCACATAATTAAACAACAAATATTAATATAAAATTCAGTTAACCCTTTATATGCTGATAGCGATCACTTTGTTTTCGTCCCGCCACTGTACAAACCAATGGGAAAGTTACACGGCAAACAATGCCACCCACCAAAATATGACATATTCAAAAATGACATAATTTGTGTTCAATATAGGTAGATTGGACCTTCCAGACCTTCCACATATATATTTTGTGGAACGAGGCCGTGTTAATTTGTGTTCCCTTTTTACCGAATTTGAAAATAATGTTTTGCCCCTAATTTTTAGGTTTCTTTGTGGAATTCTAATTTAATGCTTTATTTGTTATTGTCTTATGGCCCTGCATGTGTGGTATAAATTTCATGCAAAAATTCTTTTGGGAAAGTGGTTGTCCACCAACGGAAGTAGGAAGACCTTGTCCACTTAAGTGTTTAAGGCGTACATTGTAACCTAGGGTTAATTGAATAGTAGTGCTACTTATCAAAATTGATTTAAAAAATAGTTACAAGGTGTTCAAATCGTGTTTATTTTACTTAAAAGAACCCAGTATTGAAACGATATACCCAAACAAACGGAATGACGGCCATTTTTTAAAAGACGCCATTAAAATATGTTCCCCCAAAGGGATTCTGGTTAGTTTGGTTTATGATGTTTTCAGTACGCATACTTTCCAAAATACCAAAATTAGCTTGTATAGTACGCGATTGCTACCTCCGCCAAAAATACTACCCTAATCTGCTCGCCTAGGAGCCCAAGAAACCAGCAAATGAGCCCAAGAGTTACAGCGCTATCTCGCTGATATCTCACATCTAAAAGCTGCTTGAGACACTGATACTGGGTAGGATCAATGATACAGTCCAGGCAAATCTACCCCGTACCCAAGCTGGATTTCGAAGAGCTAAATCAACAACTGATCAGATAGCAAGACTAGTTAATGACATCGAGACAACCTTCCAAAAGTAGCAACTGCTGCGTATGGTACACCTGGCACCGAAGTCTCTATTGTATACCTCAAGCCACTCAAAATCTTCCCTGATGTCAAGCGTGTCAAGTTCATGGGCAATGCAGTAGAAAGCGCAAACTTCGGAACGGTGTCCCACAAGGTTCTGTCCTGGCACCCAGTCGTTTCAACATTTACCTCTCAGTTATGCCAAAGGAAGATTGTTTACAGTACTCCTACGCAGACGGTACGGCACTTGGAATAGCTGCTGATTCCTTTGAGGCCTTAGAAACAGTTCTGCAGGAAGACGTAATCACTGTAATCCACTGTAACTCAGCAAACCCACGACTGTCTGCTTTGTTTTTCACCTTGCAAATCGATGCGCAAAAAGAGAACTTAACATCACTCTACAGGTAGAGATAAACTGTCACACGACCCAACACCGAAGTACGGTACCTTAGCGTCATAAAGGACCGCAGCCTTACTTTCAATCAACATACCAAGGCAGTCGCTGCCAAGACGCAGTTTCGTGTCAATCTCCTCAGAAGGCTCGCAGAAACCGGATAGGGTGCATCTTTCAATACTTTACACACATCAACTGTTGCTTTGGCATACTCAACTGCTGAATACGCTGCATCAGTATGGAGTCGCAGTGTGCACTCACACAAGATTTATGTCGTTTGGAATGATGAAATGTGACTTGTTAGTGGTTGCCTTTTGGCGACGCATGCAGAATACCTTCCAATTCTGTCTGGCATAGCTCCTGAAAACTTAGGAGGAACTTTCAGACGATCAAGCTCGCCAAGAAGTGTGATGAGCCTGGTAGCCTAATCCCACCACCAACACCCTTTGAGGATCAGAGAATTCCACGGAATCACTTTTTTTAAATGTATGTCAAGGCTAATCTAGGCATTAACAGCTGTTATCAAATTAGTAACGCTGACGGATTGGCGCCAAGATTAACGATTAGCGATTAACCTCCCTTTTGAAACTCTGCAAGTCCTGGTTCGATGCTACATGAGCAGGAAGGGCATTACATAAGCCTACAGAGAATGGGAGAAATGATCTTCTGTGGGAGGCCAAGTTGTACCTTGGGACTTTCACAGCGAGGTCATGAGACCTGACTGATCGCCTAAGGCGAGGATCAACTGAAAGCAGCTCAGGTAGCAGCTGGCTGAGGCGATCTGGTGGCTTGTCCATAAAACATGCGGTGGAAAAGAGTGACAATTCCAACTGCCCTGCGATGACCAAGTGGTTGGATGTGATGAGTGGTGAGCTCACTCTCGGGAATACCAATGATGGAAATGGCACGTCTCTGGATTGCATCTAGTTTGGATAGTGAAGTGGTTGTTGCTCCACACCATGCTGAACTTGCATATTCCATGTTGGATCGAACCATGGATTTATATATAACAGCCCTTTCAGTTGTCCCAAGATAGCGTGCAGCTCGACGGAGCAATCCTAGTCGCTGACTGGCAGCTTTTAGCCATTTTGGTTATCACAGGAGACCATGACAGGTCATTACTGATGGAGATGCCAAGTAGATCGACCCTGTCAAACATAGTCTAGAGTTGTTCCAAAGAAGTGAAGACTTGGATGGCCTGTTGCAGCATCTTTCTTGTTTGATATTGTTACAGTTTTACACTTGGCAGCACCGAAAAGTACATTCCACTTTGCTACCCAATCCATGACACTGTAGCTGCAGTATCCCTGTCGATCATCCTGGATCATTGACAGATGGTCTGAGCAGGTCATCCTCCACCTTGAACCTAAAGCAGTTTGTGGACGGCCAATCTTGTAAGCCCAACGGCTGTGACCTTGATAGGAAAGCATGGGTCAATCTCAACAGCACTTACAGAGCACTTCCTTCACAAGATCGGTGTAGAACTTTCACCAAAGTGTGATTGTGGAGAACCACAAACCATTAACCACATCATAGATGACTGGGAGGTCTACAAGTCCCCAAGAGGAATCCCAGGCGTGATCAACCAGGACGATGAAAATATCAGCTGCTTAAATACGGATCTTCCACTGTGATTTTGAACGAACGAACGAACGCACAATATACCTCTTTGACGAATAAATAAACCTTGGGCTTCTACTGTGCATTCGATATATTTCATCATTTATTCGAAAAGGAAAGAAAGATGAACAAAAATCATTAAAGAAAAGTTGTTTGGCAGACTGTGACCTAACATCTTTTTGCAGAACCAAAACCAGTAAATTGCCGCTCAATCCTACTTCTATTCAATTTACCGCGTTAATAGCATAGGTTGCTAGATTTCCTACTGGTCAATTGAATAGAAATGAGGTCCAGCAATAAGTTAAGGATCTTGGTTCTGCAAAACGATGTTAGGTCATAGCTTACCAAGCAACATTTCTTTCATGACTTTTGTCAGGCCTCTGTCTGTGACTCAGCAAATTGGTGACACCACAGGGCACCGAAATTGGATAGATATGCTATCTGCTGCTATCCAATGCCATCTGCCATACTGATATGCCATCTGCTGCGTCATCGGACATAGCATATCTGGTTGCTGTGTGCCCACTGCATTATGACGCCGTTGTTATGTCCTTAGCTGTCGAAGCTCTGGTGATATTCCCAACCGCGGAAGCTCCAAACGGAGTGTGATGAATGAACGTGAAAATTGATTTACGGGAATCGGCAGACAGTCACAGTCAATTCCCATTGATTGTTGTTCCCTGCTTTTGTTCAACTTCGTTTCTATTTTCAATAAATGATGAAATATACGGTCAAAGTTATTGAACTCACAGTAGAACCTAAAATTTTATTTTAATCGCGAACGAGGACAGCTCAATCTATACTGGGCGGTGATAACACATGTGATATCTTTTAAACTGCATGGACAGTAACAATGGCTTTGTAGTTCCAAATAAAACAAATAATCTGAAGTGCTTAGTCCGTCAATAACGCCATTATTTGTTTGAGCCAATGTACCATAGTGTATGTCCCTTGGTCACTTATATTCAGTAAAGAAATTGAAATGGCATTTTATTCATTTTCTTGAAAATGTGCAACATTTGCGATTGACATATGTTAATTATAATATTTATTGGTATTTAGAGTGGAAAAAGTGTCTACTTCAGCGGAGTATGTAGTCAAAATTAATAATATTTCCTTTGATCCCATGGGCTAAAAGTTCTAAAGAATGGTTCAAAATGAAATTTAGTTACGTCTGGTTGTTTTTAATTAAAAATAATGCAACATGTTTTCAGAAAACAATTGGTTTATTGCTGAACACCGAAGTTCACTCATGTTGGTGCTAAACCCTCGTCCGACCCAATGTAACATTTACAGAGAATAAAAGCAAGCCTAATTACTCATTCATTGCATCATGAACTTTTTTTCCTATAGCCAGATATGAAATAAGATATTACAAATCTCTGATGGATAATTTCACCATCAGTGAAAAATCATACATCCCCTTGTTTTCCGCAAATTCCATACACATCACCACGTTATAAAGTTCAACACCCTATTTACGAACATGGACTATTCCACGCTTGCGAGTTCCACGACGAAAAAACGCTCAATTTCTTGAAACAACTTGCCTCACGATTCGTCCAAAAATCCACCTTTTTCTTCCTCCCAAAAACAACACAAGCCTTTCGGCCCTGGAAAAGACTTCAACACATAACATATTCAATTTATAGCCCCAAATACTGCCCCCTCTAACCAAAAACGTTGACAGAAGTTCAATTTCCACTCTCAATGCAAAAGGCAGTACTTACCCCAATACGTACACACTTACTTACTTCTGCTGTCTTCAGACTCATGTCTGATAACCATGAAACCTTGCCGATCCAAAGTAAACTGTTTTTAACACTAGCCATCTTGACTTTGTTTCCTGAGACATTGAACATTGTTTCAATTTGCAGTTTCTTTTGTAATCTCTGGGATATTGATTTTGTAATCCTGCAATTATTCTCCCACGTTCAATTGTTTGACAAGAATTTGGTGTTAAATGTTTTTTTCACCAAATGCACTGCTGAAGACCATGTTACTTTATGTAAACGATACATCTTTGTGTGGTTTAAATTGGGCAAACAGGATTTTTAGTCTCTCAGCAAAATAGGCACAACTTCTTCCTCCGAAGTCCAAATGACACCGAATAAAAGTTTCTGAAAGCTTGTAACCCTCTTCACAACCAATGTAAACACAACACTAGATTAGGAAGATCGGGGATGGCAATGTCGGCCAAGTCTCTTTCAATATAGGGTAGATTTACAGACTAATAATTATTATCTTATTTGAATAGGTCACCATGGGGGCTATTTTTACCACTGGTTTCCATTAGGCAATTGATACACCTACTAGCATTGTAGTTGTGCCGTTTAACATTATAGAAATAGTATCTCTTTTCTGAAAGCTCTGAAGTAAACGTATATCCGATTTGGCCAAATTGGTAGGTTTATGAATGAGAATCATATTCTCGACGTTTGGGGAAGAAAGTTTGAAGATGCTTTTCTATAATTTGAAGGGTGCTGAATCACAATTTGGGGGTCCGACCTCTGGGAAATGTGGGAACTTGTAAAATAAGGGGTAAAATTAGTACAGAAGTAAATTTGTAATGAAGTCAAATTGTGTTTAGATGTACACCAATGTATTTGTATCATTAAACGATTAGAAAAGGTATATATTTTGTCTAGGTTCCGACCTTTAGTTACACGGCTACAGCCCTGATAAGGTTCAAGGTCATTGTGGGGCAAAAAAGATGTTTTTATTTTGTAGCACGTAAGATCAGGCACACATACTTTTCTATAGTGCAATGCAACGGTCCAGAAGATATAAAGATCTCAACTTTTTTGAATAAGTCGGGGGAGGGGGGCGAGGCTGTGGATCACGAAATGCCCCTTTAAACAAAACGAGGCAGAGTAATTATACATTTTATATTGATCAATTTATTTTACTACTTCAAATAGTGTAATAACATATATAGAAAAAATCTATTGCAATTAGTGGGAAAATATTCAATTTCACTAGCCTACCAACGGAACAACGAGCTAATTAAGCAGGAACAAAGTAATTCCAGAGGATCTATGTAGAGATACTGACAGATACAATGTGGTACTCGACATTATACTTAAAATTAATTCGATTGTCTTTTTATACCTTTTTGCAGGTGTATTTTGGATTGAGGAAGCACAATATACAGTGTTTGAACAGACTACCATGATGGTAACATTTCACAGGGGAGGTTTCCTTGGTCGAACAGATGTCATAAGTATGATAATAATTACAAATGATAATAATTGCAATACAGATATGGAAATAATTATTCAAAAAATGACTCAAGGTGTTATTACCTGTTGTTTGTTTCCCACTGTGTTCCGAATGCGTCTCGTTGCCAACTTAGTTCATGTATACACAAGTTTATTTCCCAATATTAACTTCATAGCTATGTGGATTTGCCCTATAGGTTGGAGAGCTATTTACTGAATTACATATATTATACTATTTTAATTCTTGTATAATACCGCTGTTTATTGCTTCATAAGATGTTTGAGCTGGGCGTCCTTGTATTTTGCTGATCTCCATCTGCAAATACAAAACATGTATGGTCTTTTCTCCAATAATTTTTTCTTATTTTCTTATAGCATACTTTTCTGTAGCATAATTTTATCAGTGCCGGTGGGGCAAAAGATCCACTTTTTTGTAATAAAAAGGTCCAAGTATAAAGAAACGTTGACAAAAAAATCCACTTTTTGGTGATGAGATGTTCAAAAAAGTCCAAAAAGTATCATCTGTGTGTATGTGGGGGAGGGGTTGAAGTAGGTCCAATTTTACAAAAAAAGTTCCACTTTTCGAAATCCCACACCCCTAAATAAATCCTGCCTACGGCCCTGCAAGCACGTAGGCCCCTATGTATGCATGCATAAAATGGGAATCTACAGCGCGTCCCAAAAATTAAACCCTGAGTTTGGATGATCATGATTTGGAATGCACATTATGAAGTCGCATTTTGATTTTATATGCAAAGAGTATTAATAATAGTATCTGGCAACGCGTTGTGGAATCCTACAATGCGTTTCAAGCCTTCGCAACGCGTTGTTGCGAGCTTCACAACGCGTTGCGAACTTCACAACACATTGTGAAGGCCACAAGGGTCATAAAGTATTGCCGCAACGCGTTGTGAAGGTTTGCAATACGTTGTAAAGGTCACAACGCGTTGTGAAGGTCGCATCGCGTTGTGATATTTATTTTTTAAATATGTCACAGAAATTCATCATTCTGATTGGCCGACACCGCAAACCGTTGTGAAATTTCGTCGACTGGTTGTGGAATTATCGCATCGCGTTGTGACTTTCTTCTCACAACTCTGTTGCAGCGTACGTTTGACTCTTATAGGTTTGGTGGCCTTCACAAAGCCGTTGTTTGAACCTCCCACGGGTTTGTGAAGGGGGGCGCCCACCGCGTTGTGCGATTCTACAATGCGTTGCCAGATAACTTGCAACGCATTGTGGGTCTATTTTTTAAATACGTCAGAGAAATTCATGATTTTGATTGGTCGACACCTTGACGCGTTGTCGAAATGTCGCAACGCTTTGGAAATTGTGTTTAAATATACACCAATGAATTTGTATCATTATAACATGCGAAAGGCGCACTGTGAGGAGGCCTCGGGGAAAAGGCCATAATAGCAAGAAAAGGGATAGAGAAAAAAGAAAAAGGAAGATTACAGAGCTTTTTGTTATCACTTTACTTTATACATGTAGCGGTTACCTACGTTGACGATAGAGCTACTAGTCCGGCCGATTATATCCCTGATGCTAATACAATTGTTACATTCGACATGGGAGAAACGACATCCACAACTAACATTGCGATCAATCCGGATGAAGTTCTTGAGTACAACGAGATGTTTACAATTATGATAAGTTTCCCTGTTGGTTCTCCGCTATTGTCATCGGCAACTTTGGAGTCTCCATCAGTATCTGAAGTCATAATCAAAGATAGTGAGTTGATAAAGCATAAATATTAAAATGAAGGTAATTCGTCGTGAGCGTCACCCACTCTCCTATCTCACAAAATCTCGAGAAAATCGCAATTGTAATTCTTTTGGAATACATTTTGGTCATGTATGTTACTTTTTGGGTGTGCATGTACTTAATGGTAATGTTAATTTTTTATATGATTAAATCACATTCTGCATCTTAAATCTGGCATCAAAGTCATATATGTCTATGTGAAACACGTTATTTGCAAATCTGCCTCTAATTTACGTTGAGAGTATGTCAATCGCATTAGAGTTCACGTTTATAAAATTCCCATTAGAGATAGAACAGTATGTGAAATTAAAATTGTACCTTATCTTGTCCAGATTTAGAATGCGATGCAGATACGACACTATGTAAAAAAACCCTGAAAATACGACAAACAATAGAAATAAATGTAACTATGCAGTGGGTTTCATTATGTATAGGGTCCTTTCACGGAAGGCAAATTATATTGAATGGCATTTTGTTTGCCCTCCAGATCATCCAAGCATGCGAAGAATACAATACCTGGTTCACCTGAACATTTTAGCTATTTCTGCAGGTGACCTATTTGTATTCTCTGCATGTTTGGGTTGGTCTGGAGGCATGTCTGGTCAAATTAACCTATGACCTCCCGTGAAATCGCCCTAACTGGAAAAAAAAATGTTTAAAGTATTCCCCAGCTGAGCTATAATATCAGAATAGATTACATAATCTGGTTTGTGGACAATGCCACTGTTTTGCGGGAATTTAGAGCAACTTTAATGAGGAGAGAATCACAATCGATAGAGTCGAGTGAGGGATCAGGTCTAAGGCGATGGTTACTTTTCAAATCAGAATGAATGAAAGAAATATCCTCCTCCCCTGAACGACCATTTCGAATGCAATTCTTCAATGAATACTTTTTATATAGCGAGGCGGCATATCTAACCTATCGTGCATTTAGTTAGTGATCAAAGCAAAGGCATTTTAAAGTAGATAATAATAAACCTACATATTGAAATCATGAGCCACTTCAATTTTTTACACCCTTCCGTGACGGGTTCGGCAGCCATTTTTTCAAATGGGCCGCCAAAAGTGCTTTTGTTGTTTATCACATCATACACTTTTAAAAAAATACCGCTGACATGATGCCCTAATGTTAATTTTATATGGTCTGAAAATATAAGCGGACAATTCAATTACAGCAATTGTTTATGGAGATAAATGGATAATTTAAATGCAAACATCTTTCACAACATTGCCGCCAAAAGCATTTTATTTGGTTTTAAAGACTTCCCTAAGATCATGTTTAACTAGTTCCACTAATATGTCTGGGTATTGCTAAGTAACTACCGTCACAAGATATTACCCAAGAAATAAAACATACTCATGTTTGTACCTGTAATCAGCTATTTTTAAATTTGAAACCATATACGGTTCCATTCGTGTTTTGAACTCAACAACACCCAAAAAGAGTGGAGGCGTCACACTTTTCACAAAAAACTTTGGTTTTCTTGTCATATCTTTATAAGTACAATAATATATTGAAGGATTTTGATCTCATTTCAAAAACTGAAAGATTACTTAAATATCTGTATGAAGTTTGGTTAAGATATCTTGATTACCAACCAGAATTATGACAAATCCACTCACCAAGGGTGGAGGGGGCAAGCGGCGGTCGCCGTACAAACGCATGGGAAGTTTTGCATCTCCGTTTACAAAATGTTCACAACTTTGACAGTGCGATTAAGGCCCCCGGAATGAGATGATAAACCTACTACAAATCTTTACGGGGCATTCCATTTCAATAAACAAGGGCCACAAAAAAGAATACACTACCATTGACATCTTTTGTGAAACTATGAGTCTCATCAGTGGCCATGAATAGATTCACAACCATTCACCTTGAATTTTCTATTGCTCTTTGAAAAATCAATAGTTTCATATGTAAGAATCATCACCACCCCAAATATTGAATGCTTTATTTAATCGTCCCTCCCTTTTAACTTTACACACCCAATCAATTACTATTTGCAGTTCCTGGGCCCATTTAAAACATTTCCCATGTAACTGTTACTGCTACAAAGTCTACAAAAGCAGTAAAAACGTCTCACAAATATCTGAGCAATGTTGTACCCTGGGAAGTATTTATCTTACTATAGCAAGTAATATTTTCTGGAAGGAAGTTTTATGAATAGGAATTCAATATGCAGTTATGTTTTTGTTTTTGAGGTATGGGTTAAAATGTGTTGGCTGAAATTAATCCCTGCACTTTTGTTGACAAATTTGGGATCACCCTTTACTAAAAAGGTTACCAAACATTGTGAATTACAGTTGTACATCAGTTGATAGTTGTCACTGTTCCTAGTCCAATAAAAGGATCTGTAATTGAGTTCAATTGATAACAGTTCATTTTTGAGATTTCACCTTGTTTAATTTAAGTCCCCCTGTACATTGAAATGCTATGTATGTAGTGAGATTTCTTATGGCCTCATCTTTTAAAATGTATACTTTTGCTATAATAAGAATATACTTTTTTGAGTTGACACCAATAGAGAAATTGAAAGAGTTTTTTGGTTACCAAATTTATGTGTGATGCAAAGTCTGGCGATTTTTAAAAACTCATGGGCCTGTTATTTCTTAAATATCCTATACAAACATCATTTTTGCCAAAAATATAAAACAAATTCTTTTTCGTTTCTCCTATTGCGTATCCACAAGTCATCGGTGATACCTTGTTATAACGAATGAAAACGGATAACTCAGTAAACCATGTTTTATTGAGTATAGCATTTTCCCTTTAACATGAATTTTACAGTTCTTAATTCACATGTCTTGCCTCAGGGAAGTGTATTGGTCAATAGGCCCTATCTGCTTTTCGGATAGAATGCATTCCAATTCAAAAGTTGACATATATAAAGGACTAGTGCTGAAATTATCATTGATTATCATACGTTGGCGCCATCAGCAAGCCTGATATGAACTTAATAACTGTTTTGTATCATAATCCATAAACAATATGTGTGAACGTTCTCACGCATTGGCAATGATCCAGCACTCGCGGATGTGATCTTGAATACAAGGGTGTTCTCAGAAAGAACGTTAAACCCCCAGAAACAGCCATTTTACTTAATCAATTCGTATCCTTGTTTTTAGCTTTATATTATGAAAATATGTACTCTTTGTACATTTGGTGAAAACCCAAAGAAACGGTGAAAAAATAACCAAACAATGACTATTTCCCTAAAATTATGCAAACCTACTTGCCCACGGCTAGCATTAGCAGAGGAAACCATGGAATTCAAATATCCCCAACATAAAAATGTTTAAGACCATCCTGGCAAATAATACTCTCAAATTCCAAGGTTCATTGCTGGTGCTAGAGTTTATTGTTCAGTTCTCTCTTCTCGAACTGCAGCATTATTTACGGCTGATTGCCTTGTTCTTTGAAGCACATCGCTCGCCTTGCCCCTTTTTCGCTCTTCCATGTTCCAGATTTGCCTCTTTCCCCTTGATTTACCATCTTACTGGAACCCTACTTTGAGGGAAACTTTACCCATTCACTATGAACGATGGTCCGTAGGCTTGAACCCAACCAGTTATTAGAATATGCCATTGTAAGATTCCGCCCATTGCCATTATTTGAAAGTGCGCTTAACCAAAATTCAATTGTCATTATGATAGGACGATTGAAGGGATTTAGGTCACTTCATTCGGAAAACAAATTAAATTGTATGTTTCAAGTTTCTTTTTAAGCATTACATGTGAACAGCTTAATTAAGTCTGAGGAGGTTATGTTTTGCTCAAATCCATAAGAATTAACTATTTACATGTTTCTCGCTATTGCAACCGTGGACAGTAGGTTTGCATCATTTTAGGAAATAGTCATTGTTTGGTTATTTTTTCACCGTTTCTTCTTGTTTCACCATATTTCAAAAGGGACATATTTTCTCATAATATAAAGCTAACCAATGAAACGAATTGATTAAGTAAGCAAACTGCGTGTTCTGGAGGGTAACGTTCCTTTCTGAGACACCCGTACAGGGAAACACTAATCCAGGACAAACACCAGTAATTGCCTTTGATCAGCCACTATTATTGCAAAGCAATCCAGTTGAAATGGCCAGAAACATAAAGAGAAAACACTTTGTTATCAGGTCCTCATTGAGGGTCTCCAGATTGATATGGCAGCTCTTAGACTCTGGAGATTGGTTACAGGGTATTGGCTGGGTGCAAGCAACGATAGACCTTGTGCAATTCCCAAAGGGTCTATGGGGATCATCACTCTGACCTCTATTAGATCTCATTTGAGCTTAATTAATATAAAGGGGATGCATTTTCTGTTGTTAGACATTTGCATACGAACATTGTCAGAATCGACCACGGAAACCTGAATTCCCAGTAGGTACCATCTGAGACTTCTGGAACAAGTGCTATAGTTCTTGATGTCAGTCATCGTCTAATACGAAGGTCTGTCGCTGCTAAGACATTTATTCCATACCTTTCGTAAGGTCTCATGTGTGGATTTGGTATGGGATAGGAAGATACCCTTAAATTCCCTAAATGCCATTTTTTTTTGCAATTGCCAACTTTTCAAAAATCACGATGCAGATCCCTGCCTTTTGTTTTTTACGGGACGGCTCTTTTTAGATCTAAACCTCGTTTTGCATCAACAACAGGCAGATTACTTTGTTATCACTGATGGTGAATGTGTTCTTGAGGAAACGCCTATTGGAGATCTGTATCCCTCTTCTCATTCTCTCACAAGAGGGCTGATAGCCACATGTGTTGCATTGTAGCCCTTGGCTACACATCTAACCAGAGCAAAATACTGTTCCAGACTGTAGGACTGATGTTTGTTGGCTTAGCTAGTACAATTTCTATATAGGTCCAGAACTGAACTGTGAGTGACTAGCATTTGGAACTGGGATGATTTTTGGATACTTGGTAGCGCATACAATATTACGCGGCCTTTGTCCCAATAAGGCATGATAACTCCTAATAACGCACTTAATAAATAATAAAAGAAATTGCCGAGGTGAAATAAAGTAGTAGGCTATGTTTTATTCTTTACTTGGATCTAGATTCCCGATGGTACCAAATTATCCTGACTTGTATAAAGTGATACGAGTTTTACACAATATTGTAGGTGATAATTTGATTAACGTCAACTACATTCCGGCAAATATTCGATATTCTTTAATCATGGTTAAATTGTATCCCATCGCAGGCCTCGAGTATTTTTCCTTAATTTGTTTAATAAAAAACAAGTCAGTGGATTCAGTGATATTACCAATGTTAATATCCGTTTATAGCCACAAGGGCTATGTCTTTGTTTTGGGGGTTAACTTAGTTTTGAGATTCTCCACTTTAAATGAGGCTTTGTGCGACTACGACTACAATGTAATTGATGTTTTGATTATCACAGTATCATCAAATTTTGAAATACGATTACAAAAATGGCAAAGTCTCCTTCAGCAATTACGTACACGACGCTTTTTTAATATCACTGAAATACATTGCAGGTTTTTTAAATGCGTAGTATAGAGAGTAGTAAAAGGGGGGTGTTACTATTTAGCAAAATTGTCTAAACTTGTCATTTCGCGGGCGCCATCTTGGAAAATGGCCGAGCAGGACCACATATTGCAGGGCATGTGCTTGGACAACATGGTAAAACATGCCTTTAGCACAGTTTGTTATCTAGGTGTAGACATAACTCAAAGGCAGGTGTTGATAATTATTAGCAAAATATGCCTAAAAACTTGTCCTTTATTGGTGTCCATCTTGGCAACATGGCATTGACGGGACCATATTAAAACTGCCTTGATGGAACAAACATTGTAACAGCCATTTAGCAGTTTTCGTATGCCTAGTATATTCATAAGTAAAAGGCCGGTTTTGAATTATTAGCAAATTAGCCTAAATGGACATGTTTATCTGCCATTTTTGGAAAATGGCCAACAGGGACACATCTTGGAATGGCCCGTGCTTTGGAACCCACATTGTACAATGATTAGCATATTGTTAATGCCTCGGTGTAGACAAAAATCAAAAGGCAGTGTTGAAATCTTAGCAAAATATGCCTGAATGGTCATTTTTGGGAGCGGCCATCTGGAAAATATAGGCCGACGGGGGATTCAATTGGCGACTGGCTCATTCATCTTGATCTGTTCTTACTGCTTTTCTCTACCATCTGTGCCAATTTACCATTCATGCTTTTATCACAAACTGCACGATTATGTTAGCTATACCGCCTCGCTAATATCAACCAGAGCAGCAGCATCGTCAGTGTTAAACCGCATGGCCGAGAAACCATAAATATCAAGTGTTTATTAAGACTATAAGTGTTAGCATGGAAATAACAATCTTCGCATGGTATATTTTCATTCAACTCTTCCACAAACTGTTACATTATTTTATTTTTCTTACTTTATTTTTCACGTGTTTTATTTATGTTAGTAAATATCCGTATTTCCTTCCGGGGACTGATTTACTTCGCCGAACCGTTGAACGTCGTTTATTTTAATGTGAATCCGTGGTCAGAGCACAAAACGGACTAACTGAAAATATTGTAGCTTGACCCATATCTAAAGAAATGATCTTTATAGAATATTAAAAAAGCGAAGAACACCTTTGAGGAAATATATCGCTAACGTCTCTAGAGGAAAATCGAGCGATCTCCGCACAAAAGTGAGGTAGCGTCATTTTTCTTGTTAGATCTAGGAATAATTTCCCCCTAATCCATGGCAAGGGTCTGCTCCGCGATGTTTTCAAAAGTGCATATAAATGCAGTTGAGGGATGTTAGGGATTATGGACAGGAGGAGATTTTATATGCTACGAATATCTCTCAATTTGTATTCGATTGGTTGTAGAACACCTACCGAGAACGTTTAAGGTTTATTTGACAAAGGTCTAAAAAAAGAAAAAAGAATGTTTTGAAGTTGCTTGCTATCGTAATCGTCCCATAGAAAATCATGAATTGATTTTTCTGTCGTACATGTTACTACATAAAGATTAGGCTAGCGGGCAAGATCTCATAGCGTTTACAAAGGTGACGCACAAGTACATACAAGTACATAATTTTGCTAAAATAAAGTGTCTAAAATTATCAAAATCAGTTCTACGCGTGTTCTCACTTCTAGTATGTGCACATTTTCGTTAAAATGAATTAAATGTCATCTCTTTTTCCCCCTGAATATCAGTGACCAAGAGATGTACACCACGTTCCATGACTCCAGCAAATAATGGCGCTATCGATAAGTAAATCCGTCCGTTATGAATAGGATGAAAAGAACAACGGACTTCAGATTCTTTGGGACTAAAAACCATTATTATTGTCCATGAGACGTTAACAGCTTTGAATTGGTTTTTTGACTCGCCCGGTTTAGATTGAGCTTACACCTCATTCAGAAATACAAATAAAACTCAAACTTCTGCTGGGAGTTTAAGAACTTTGAGATCGTATATTTCATCATTTATTCAAAAGAAAACGAAGATAGCAAAAATCATGAAAAAAGTTTGTTTGGCAGACTGTGGCCTAACATCTTGAGTCTGCAGACCGCGTTGCTTGAAAAACCACCACAAGCATCAAAAGACGCCTAATGAATGTCCCTTGGAATTCATCTGGTAAAGAGAAGCCTGAATTCCGATGTCAACTCTTGTCTTCACCGACCGATGAAAGAAGGAAGGCAAGAAGAAGGCATTGCACGAATCCCTAACAGTCGTCAAGAGAACAACCACTTGACCAGATGATTAAAAAAGCCTTACGCTGACAAAGAAAATGGTACAATGACAAATTCACCTCTGTTAGAAGACATGCAACAGAACAATATCAAAGAGGTCTTCAACACAATTCACACATCAGACCATAACTAAGGGCGTAGATAGAAGACCTATCCAACTCTAGTCCGCACAGTAGTGGTGAGAAGCTTTCCATCCAGCTTTAAATGAAAAGATTGTTTGAATATTGTAAGGCCCCTCTACCATCATCAGCCTACCATTGACCCATCCTTCTTCAATCCATCAACTACATAGACTCGCTGTTCTATTGGATAGTGAGCCATCCATTCTCCCTTCTTAGTGGAAGCATCTGTCAAAAAGCTGAAGTCAGGAAAAGCCCCTGGTTTCTGAAGATCCCCGGAGAACTGCTCAAGCATTGTGGTGAGTGCATCATTGACAAATTGCACAATATCTGCAATGACATCTGGATAAATGAATGCGTTCCAGAAGAATGGACAAATCTATCATTCTTACCATGCTCAAGAAGGGAGACATCACCAAGTGGTGAGGGACTACAGTGACCATCAGCCTGATTTAACCCTTTCCAGGCACAATTTTTCTTCTTGGAAAGTATAAAGATCCTGATGAACCTAATGTAGAAATCCATTCTACAGAAGACAACAGGGTTCAGCCTGGCCGCTCGCCACAATTGAACAAGTCGTTCGCCCTGAAGCTCCTAAACCAACATCGCCTAGAGAAGAAAGATGGGAAGGCTTTTGCTGTCTTATGATTCCCGAAGGCATTCGATCGAGTATGGCACGTTGGCCTCTTTACTTTACATTGGGGATGCTTCGATTATGGTGTGCCTCAAAAACTGATCATCACCATCAGAGATCTCTGATACCAAGGCTAAAAGCTGTATCAGACTTAACAACAATCTTACAGAGGGTTTTGAAACACTATTGGCGTGCGCCAGGGATTCTTCTATCACCAAACCTCTTCAACCTATTTCTCGAATACACCTTAGCATAAACCTTTGAGAACTTTAAAAACTTGGGCATAAACGTGGATGGCTCACATTAAAAGCCCTCCGTTTTGCTGACGATATAGCTCCCATCGCTGACTCAGAGGAGGATCTGCAAACCTTGATTGAGCAGTGCATCTTCTAGCAAGATATCGATGGAGATCATATACCTACACCAAAAGCTATGGTATTCGCCCGTGATGACCTCTCCCAGTTAAGGATCCAGCTTTGATGGTTTCACCACTTGAGCCGGTCACCCTCGTCTAAATAACCGAAGGGGGGGGGGGTGGCTTCGGTTTTTTTCCCGGCTTGCTCAAACACCCTTTTTTTGGTGCGAAATTATTTAATGTAATTGTCAATTGACATGTTCCGCCCTTTTAATCAAGAAAAAACAACCATCCACCGGGGTATAGGTAAATACATGTGATCCCAAAGTGATGGATATGGGGGGGTGGTTGGTAACCACCCCCCCCCTCCGGAATAGAAGTACCACATGCCTAACACAACACAGGGAACATCACAGACACTTCATTATTGTACCAATAGATAGCTATGGTCCTCCTCTTTCCATGATACAAATAGTACCAACATGCCTAGCACTACGTGCCAATGACGTCATAAAGTTTTTCGCAATATGCCAACAAAACTGCCATTTCCATCCTATGACCCCACAGTGAAAATTCCAATTTTTCGCCAAAAAGTTAGGAAAGCAGATTTTTCATGCGGTTTTTGACTCTACTTGATGGAAAATGACTTATTTTATATAATGACAAGCATTTTCTAGAGCTATAATAAGGTGGTTGAGGTCGCTAAATTGCGAAATATCAATTTTCCACCCTATATTCATATTTTCGTAAAAACTTTCCCTCCACATATGGAACGGTCAATGGTGGACGTTTATTTTGACCAATTATTTTGGTACCAATGGAAAGAATAAACCTAAGCTTTCCTTTTGGTACCAAATTTACAAGATCGATTTACATGAATCGGGTGTTCAGTAAAGGAAATCACAGGGGGTGGAACCACCCCCGCCCCCCTTCGGAGTTTTGTTACAAAAATGGCTCAGTAGACCAGGGTTAACAGTTCAAGTACTTTGGAAGTACCGCTAACAACCATCAAACGACTCACCAAGCGAAATCAAAAGCAATAAATTAGTGGTCAATCCACAGCCACTAGAACTTACAGAGAGTCTGATTGATAAGACATCTCACTTCCACTACCACATTACGACTTGTAATTTCACTAGTCAACCCAGTGCTTCTGTATGGCTCTGAAAACCTGGACCATCAAAAAAATGAACATGAAGGAAGTTGAACATTTTGGATGCGATGCTAACAGAAAAATCCTTAATATCAGCTGGAAGGAAATAAGAATCCGGAATGAAGAAGTTTTGTCAAGAATCTCCTCCTGCCACTTTCACCAATTCATTCAACGCAAAAAGGATCCTACCTCGTATCACTGCCTGCAGCTGCATGGTTTGGTCACTTGTGCAAATGAACAAACATCCGCCTACCCAAACGCATTTTTATGGATACTGTCGCAGGCCAACAGACCGGGAAAGACCAAGGAAGAGATGGGAAGATGACATCATTGTGGGCACCCACCCTTCCACAATGCATATTTGGAATCGCACATAGGAATAGTGGTCTAAATTTGTTTCGAGGAGCCACGTCCTATGGGAACCTGGGCATAGTAGCATTAGATAGTTAGATAGATAGATTAGATAGAATAGATAGATAGATTAGAAGGAGGCTATATAGAATTTTAAATCGAAAGCTATGCTAGCTAGCATCGATGATCGCGCTAAATCATACGATATAATAGCGTAGGGGTAGGGAAGTAGATCGCCTAAGATCGGTGCGGAATGATCTGAGTCGATCGATGTCGAGTATAGTAGACGGGGGGGGAAGGCAAAAAAGAGGGGAAGGGTCGATAGATAGATAGATAATGCAGCATTATATAATAGTCATCGCATGAAATCGATCTGACCCGCGACAACCCGACAGACAGACAGACAGATCGGTCGATGATCTGGTACAGACACTGATTACCTGACCTTCGACCGACCGACCTAACATCTTGGTGCCAAGAACCACACCCATAACTTTAATCATATTAATTTGGACCTCTTTTCTATTCATTAACCGTTTTGGTCGGCCACCTTCGTTTTCCCTTCGAATAAAGGATGAAATATAGTGTCAAAGAATATTGAACCAACAGTAAACCTCTAACTTTGTATTATTCGTGAAAGAGGACAGGTATTTTGTGTTCAACGTCATGAAAATATTTTAATCTAAATCGGGGTGATGGTATAGCCCAAGGGGTGAAACCCATTCAAACCAGTCGTCCGTGGTCTGGGCCGCTTACAATTTTGACTGTGCCCGGACGAAATCAGTTTGGGTTGCTTGTATACACACATAATGTCAATTCGATACAACCAATCCGCAACATATCAGATATTGTGATTTGGGTGCTTGGGTGGTTAAATGTTGCCCTACCCATTGCCCCACAACGAATGAAAATGAACGTCAGTCGTCTCGATTTAAATAAACCGCCTCAATGAATACATCTTTTCACCTAATCGCGCATTGCATAATGAGAAAAAATAGTATCTGAGCACCATGATCCAGGTACACTATATTACACCTTGCCACCTCTAAACACTACATTAATTTGTCTCACTACCGATTAGTGTATCATATGCAAAGCGGCACCCACATATGTGGAAGAAGCGAGGCAGCCAGTGCTTTCTATTGTTGGTAACATCATGTTTTCTATTGTGGTCGGCAAAACATGCAGACGTGAATTTCTAAATATTATGTAACGTTTTTTTGCCTCTCTATCTATATAGACCATCTTGGGTATAGCACATGTAATTTTTCAGTTGCATGGATAAGAACAATGGCTCTGCATTTATAGATAAAAAAGGAATCATGAAGTGTTTGGTCTTCATACCGAGCGGATTTACACTTATCAATAGCCCCATTATTTGCCTGGAGTCAATGAATCATGGTGTACCTCCCGAGTGCATCTGAGTATTCAGAGCATCAAGAGGAGATGACATTTAAATCATTTTCTCGAGATTGTGCACATACTAGAAATGAGAACACACGTAGAACGATTTCTATAAGTTTAGGAAAATATTTTCGGAAGAATTTTGTACTTCCTTCCCAGGGGTGCGCCCCCTTGGTCCTTACGAGCATCTTTTTTCGCTTTGGCCTCATGGCCTAGATGTCGCATTCCGATGTGATCTTATATATTGGTTACATTTCGAATATGCAGAAAACCCGATGTGAAAGCAATATAGTCCGGCAGAGGCCACCGTCCGGGGCGCCATATACGATAACGAATAAAGTGAACTAATGTTGCGTGAGAGCAACTGAATCGATTGCCCTATTGTTCACCATTGTCCCGGACTATGAGTCGCCGGACCCTAGATTACTTCTACACCGGGTTCGAAAAAAGTGGGTGCTGGCATCTTTCTGAAAATGTCATGGGCGGGCCACAAACAGTTTCATTTTTTACTTACTCTGTATTTTCACATATGTTAGCTGAAATTCTAGTGCAAGTAGACCATTGTAATTAGACGAATTGCTCTTATTTGATTTTTTACGACCAGCACTTGGTAATGTTTTTGAACTCAGGCTACTACAAGTGAGAGGATCTGGATCAGTTCATAATCACTTGTCATCAAAAAGGCGAATCTACCACAATGGGTCACCATTCGTAAGTCACATGATTTTGTTTTTTCAGGAAATAGTTCAATCAGCATCGTTAACCCTCGTCTACGGGGGGGGGGGGGGGGTTACCACCACCCGTAAGTGAACTTCCGCTTCCGGTGCGCTAAAATGCCAATAAAAAGCTTCTAGGTAAACATTCTCTCAACTTTCCGGTTAATTTAGCGAAAAAAATGTGACGGTAGCTCCTTCACCGGGGTTAGGGTAGACCTGTCAAAGTCGAAGGTAAGGGGAGGGGGTTGTTGCCACCCAAGGAATATTTTATGGTGCATTTTTGAAATATTACTGCAAATAATGAGCTCTAAACGCTATGTTTATGTAAGCTCGCCCAATTGTCATCATATAGAGCTGAAAACCGCATGAAAATCCCGATATTCCTAACGTTTTGATCGAAAAATTTGGATTTCGCCTATTTTTGTGGAAAATGCCAATTTGCCGACTCGCGGACTTGATGACGCCATTGTGACGCCATACTAAATGGATTTTTTGTACTTTTGATTCCAATGTGACAAGAGGAGGCCATGCGAGCCAGGGTATCAAATCATAAGCATCGGGTGCTTATAACGAATTCGCGAGGGTGTGGTAACCATCCCCTCCCCTTGGTAAAACCGTCTTACAAAAAAGGCTTGTAAGACGAGGGTTAATTGTCCGAATGGATACATATGAACAAACATGTCAATCAACAAGACCATTAGGTCAATTAATCGTATAAGTAACTAGTCTTTGGCCGTCAATTGGCTAAAAAAAAAAAAAAAAAAACAAAAAAAAAAAAACAAAAAAAAAAAAAAAAATATCTATCTCACAATATAATGTCACACAAAACGTATATACGCTTAGAAGGATATACCCGTTTTCCTTAATTTAACGATTATCTATTAGTACGTCAGCCCCTGACAGGTTTGGGCACGGCACCACGGGTAGATGAAGAATAGAAAAATCATTGCGACCACATGTTGGTACCTATGTGGGGATCATCGCCTAGGTGGATGTAGAAATCAGTAGTGGGTGCACTTATATTTTATTTGCGAGAACAGGTCAAAATTGGACCCATAAGGTATAAGCAGACGGAGAGAACGAACGCAGTAGATTAAGAGAAAGTGAATGTTTGATCTGAGGTCAAAATTGACACCAGAAAGTTGCCAAACATGGTCAAAATTGACCCAAAATATGAGCGCAAAGTAAATGACCATACTCATATAAATACAATTTTAAAACTTCTAAAACGAAACCTCATTTCTATCTATTCTGAATATATATTTTCATTCCGGTACTAATTTGAACATATTAATGGATCCTAACATATGGGTCCTAACCAATTAACATTCAATCATTACTATCGAGTTTTTTGTTATAGGCTCTATGGTATCCCACATGGTAACAATTTCCGTTTAAAAAAATGGGATCATAGAGCTTCAACAGGGACTTCTCTGACCATCGAACGAACGGCTTTCAAGGATGACTTGGATTTCACCGCACTGACCTCGCATCAGATTGGGTGGACTTGGTGTAATCTGTTAATATCGTTCCCTTACGGTAACAACGGTAACCTGCTGAAACGAAGAGCAGCTACAGGTTTTATCTACATGGTCCCGCACGGTAAAGGCGATTGGTGTTTTGGGGAAAGCTATTGTAACAATACTTGAGGACGATGATTGTAATTAATTTTTATATTCGTAAAATAAAAGGCTGATTTTTGGCATATACGCATTGCTTGTACACATAGTAATCACTGTGAGAAATATCTAGCTCAATCGATTCTTTCATATAGACAATCGTTTACTTTGTTATAAATTTCAGGATCCTGAATTTTTGTTTTTGTTTGTTTACACAGTATCCAGGCAATGTATTGCTCCACATAATGCTTTACTGCATGAAAAAACTCTGATTCAGCTCAAACTTTGGAATGGGGCATTTTAAAATTTTAGATGACTATCTTAGTTCTATTTGACTATTTTTGATAAATGCACAAAAATTATATATAAAATTCTCTGAGTCAGCCTTTAAGATTTTCAGATGTCAGATGTAATCACTCTCAGCGATTTTTTGCAAAATGTAAACAAATCGCGCCCCCCTATTTTTCAATCAAATTGTTGACATTTCATAATAAGGACCTGTAGGTGGCTAAGGGTAACACGCGTATTTGTCAAGCATGATGAGTTTATGCTTTGTTTACTATAGCCCGGGTGCCAGCCAGTTTTACTTGTAGAACATATTACGATAGTTATTTTTTGTGTGTGTGTGTGATTCGGCTTCCGTAGACCACCCATTATAGAAATCAACCTGCTGACAGTCCATCAGCATTGAGCATTTTTAGATATTCCGTAAAACAAAATGGCCGCCAAAATCCATATTTAGCGAAATTTTCCAAGGAGAGGTTTGTGTTTTTCTTAGTGAAGCAAGAGGAAAACAATAATTTTAATGGTATTAATGGGATGATAAAAGAGACGAGATATACTTAAAGATTTCAAGATGGCGTTTAAATATCAAGATTGTGGACCCCACAAACAAAATGGCCGCAAAATAGCACCATTTTGTATAGCACCAACAAGGTTTGTTTTGCCGTGTATTAGCTGGCAAATGTAATCATTATCATGTCACTTAACAGGAAACCAGCCCTGTTTTATGAATATAGAATAATTTCAATGAATGGCGACCAAATACTGGTTCCAAGGCATCATTACGTTGGTAATTTTAACAATTTCTTTTTCCTCAGTGGACGGCTAACAAATACTTAGTTCAAGTTTGGCAATGTGCCATAAGTATAGATTAGTTTTTTCTTTTAAATGCTGTTAAATATCTAATATCTGAGACACAAGTAATAAGTGGCCACCAAATATCAACTTTGTGAAATTTACTGGTTACGTTTTATTTTTCTCAGTTATGCAGTGCTCATGTTCTGGTCATGTTACATGTTTGACGCATCATGCAATTGCTTCATATCTCCATGGGTTTTTGTGTGTGTTTGATTCCTTAAATTAGAATCATTCACTGCTAGGGTTTCCCATTTTGAATGGTGTGTTCTTTGATTGTGTTCTTTCATTTGAAGTGTTTCCTTGCCAAGGTTTGTTTTTTGGTATGTGTCTTTTCATGAGATCTTTTCCCTGACCATTTTTTTGTATGAGTCCTTAATGAGGAGCGCTCCCTCCATTTGTTTTAATACGAAAACACTCTGTGAAAATCATCTAGTCACATATACCATGTGACATTGTGTTCAATCATTGTAATGACACCGATCTGTTTTTCGCTGTAAAATTACTTCAAACCATCATTGTCCCCATCTAACTGTGTCAGAAACCTTTGCCAACCAATGTTATGGTTTCTAGATATCCCATAACCTTCTAGTAACGTAATTTTGGACCTGTTTGTAGGGCCATATCAAAACAAAGCCAATTCCCTTCAAAATTGCGGTATGCCTAAAAAAATGATCAATTCTTATTTGTGGGTCAATTAGCATTAATGCCATTTTGCCCCTTTCAAAATCACGGAGCGGTCCCCTGCCCTTGTGTTTACAGGGAAAGTGCTCCCAGAATCTAACAACACAAAACCGCTACCTCCCTTTTTGCGGGATCGTCAGGTTGCTAGTTATTTTTACCGTAGGATGGGATGAGAGTTTGAGGAGGAAGGGCGGATATAAGAAAAGGAAAGAAAAGTTAATAGTAAAGGCGGGGAGTTTGAAGGAAAAATTAATGGTGTTGACGGGTGTTAAAAGGGAAAAACGATGTGGAAGGGGTAAAGGAGATGGATCAGAAGGGGGGGTAGAAGGGGTTATTGATCTGGGGATGGTAGAAAGGCTCTTATCCTTCCCTATCTCTCTCCCCCTGCCTCTCCTCTCCTGCAATCGTTTCATGGTTAATTTGAAGGCAATATGCATATCATGTGGATAATATCAGAGAGATTAGCACTCAGGGTGTCACTCCCACGTTGGAGTGATGCTTATGTGAGGCTGTTTTAAGAACCGCCATTTTCAGCATTGTTTTCACACACACACATACCTCATATTTTTTAAAACCTTCACTTAAATTACAATTGTTTGAATAATGTTAATTTTTAAAATTTTACCACTGTCACCCAAAGCCCCTATTTTTTGATTAGTAGCAGAATGTGCCCCAAGAAGAACATCCAGATGTGAGCGTACAGTTTTGAAGGAAATGATCCCTTGAGGCTGAAAATGTTTAGATCTTGGGGTCTCAACTGCAGGTCAAGAGATCGTACAGACCGCCAGAGATGAGTCTATATACTCGGAGTTGTAGCATCGGTTGGTAAGTAGTATTTCAGGCGCCCCTTGATAAAACATGCCACGGTGGAAAAGAGTAGTTTCTCAAATTTTCTCTTGCGTGTTTCAGTGGGTAACCACTTGAGCTTTGATACGCTCCTCGGCATCCAAGTATTGCCTAGCTCTATTCCCGGATATCCTTTGATATTGTTGAAACATCGAAGTTGTCCGTAGTTACTGTTTATTTGGAGCTTTGTAATTCTTTCCTAAAGTTCGGTTTGGCATGTTGGGGAATGTAACCTCATGTGTAACACAAGCTGAGGTACATGTATAAGGTAAAGATATTAAAAGATATGTGTGGTTTACATTAATCTTTTGGTTTTTTTTTTTTTTGTTTTTGTTTTGTTGCTCGTATCCACAAGTCATGGTAATGGCTTTTTTTTTTTTGTGGGCGGTGTCCGGATTTATTCAGCTAAGTGTGTCTGTTCCGGGGTCGCGTGTATCCATGGTACGGATGCTCCTATCATGGCCCGCTATTTGAGGCTGGGGGGATTGGGACAGTCAGGGGTTTGCACCCTACTCTTATTCGACAATGACTGGATTACATGTACAGTTGTGCCTCTCTTACACGGGCCGACGGCTTAATGTCCCTCCGAAGGACGGGATGCTTTCATGAGCATTTGCCCAATCCCAGTGAACCATGGAGGAGAGCGTTATTCTGTTATTTCATCAATAGTTGTTATACAGATCAAATCCGAATTGATAGTACCCGAGTAAATCCTAGCAAGTGCCACGACCCCCCGGATTCGAACCCGGAATTTTGATGGGAAATTTGCGCCAGAGGCAACACCCTAACCGCTCGGCCACGCTCTCCACGTCTATCTATCTAGCGGCCGTAACCAAGATGCTCTTTACGATGTCGCCAAATGTCCCTGCCGTCATTAAGTTGGGGATGTCAGAGGGGTCCTGCTGGATGTCAAGCGAGCAATCTCATCAATGTAGTTAAGGAGGCGACGACCCCTGTTTGAACATTGTAACCTCCAACATGCCGACTAAACTGATCACGTCGCACAATAACAGTGACCGGCAGATCATCCGGCATTGGGCAACATAAGATGAAATTGAAGGATATCTCCATATCCTGTTCTTTGGTCATGTGATTACGCATGATATGTTTTGTACGCGCATAAGAAAACCTGGGTATCCAGTTTTTTATCCTTGGTGGCTCTTTCTTTAAAAACAAATAAAAAAAAATAATAACATGGTCCAGGTCTCAGATCCATATAAAAAAACAAAGGGATCTCTCCCTCTACAAGCTCTAAAACTTCAGAGAATGCAGATTACCATAAGTGGTAGTTTCATTTGCAGGCATTCCAAGCTGGTCCTTTGTGTGACAGAAAATCTTTTTTCTTGCTGTTTGGCAACATAGGTCACCAGTTACTTGAATTCCTGATCTCTTTGTGTTGGGTACCGTCCTGTAGTTCAGGTTGATGATTGTCTTTCTCATTGACAGTCATATTCCGTCTTCTTTGAATTTAGATGTATGTATTTAGATGCAGCATTCTCATTGATTTATAAATCTTGTGTCACCACATCGATCTGGCTGTTTAGAGCTAGATCATCTGCGTAGTCGAGGCGGGAGATGGCTGACTTTGGTGACGTCTAGAACGTCTTTGGGTATATCTATGTTGGTGTTAATAATTTTTGGGCCAATTCACCTAGTTTTTGCTTTCCTTGCAAAAGCTTTTTTTTTCTTCACGCAACGCGTCACGACTAGATTAGTTACCATAACGATCACTAGCAAAGTTTAACTACTATCTGTTTGCATCACCACCAAATAAATTGGGGGGGCCATTGGTTTATGTACAGAATGGCCCTGATTAAAACGAAATTTCTCATTAACAGATTAACAAGCGACTCAGTTCCTTAATTATGCATTACCTTGACTGCAAGACCTCTGCATCCCATTCAGCAGGAAGAATCGCATAAGTTATCCCAATTTTTTGAGCTACTGAGCATGAAGACATGATGAGTTCCGATCCCTCTGAAACTGTGGCTTCGAGTCAAAGTTATATTCCTATGGGGTGGTGTAAATAGTCCTGTAATTACTCAGTAGTAAGCCTCACACACCTTGTTGTCTTGATATTGTGCTGATTTTATCTTTAAAATAATTTCTAACACAAAATATGGCCCCGGAAGTTCCCAGTTTTCTACTATTTTTCAATTTTAACTTAGACCTGACACTTTTTTACCTTTTTCCCCAAACCTTTTCGGCAGAGGGTGCCAGACCAGATCTATTTAGTGGAATCTGATCATCGGACTATGATGCTCCTGGCCTTCTAGTTCTAGTGTCCATCTTTTCTAGCCCTCTGTCATTGTTGTTGCCTTTGTTTGTCCATAACACACGGCTGTGAATACTGACGGTGGCCTGTCGCATCTAGAATCAAGACTTTCTGTTCGCTGTGGGGTACATACATACAGTTCCTCGCAGCTGACGATTCAGGTGTATCCCAATATATTCTTAGTATGGGAGCAAATGGGTTGGTGCCTCTTCTAATCTCAATATTACCAGTTGGGATTTCTACTTTAATTATTCTCCTAAGTATTCTGAAATTGTGTAATAATTGATGTATATCATAGTGTGTTTTTTCACATTAGAATTTTAGCTATTGGCTTTTGTATCTGTCCTTTTAATAATGGTATAATTGCTCTTTTTCTTTGTGCATAGAGGCCTCTGCATTAGGTCTATATCAGATTGTTATTATTGACTATTATCTTGCCAATCTTCCTGGCATCTAAAGAACAGTATCTCCATAAGTTTGAGCACCTTTTAACTGGTCCCCTTTGTTAAACTGGTGGTTTTAACATGCCCCCTTGTGTTGTTATAAAAACAATTATGAGTAAACGCCATCTTTATAAACAACTGGAATGTAAAATAACAAGGAAAAATAGTAAATTGAGACCTCCAGGTCTACTAGTAACTACACTTTTGTATATATCTTGAATAACAAACAACACTGTAAGACAAATCGATCAGTTAAAAAAAGAATTTTATCATTTTTCATTAAAAACTGGGTACTTTGGCGGCCATTTTGTTTTCCGCTAAATAGCTCAAAACGCTCAATGCTGAATAGCCTGTCATCAATTTGATTTTTCAACTAGATGGTCTAAAGCATTAGAATCGGTTGAGAAAAAAACTATAGTAAACATTTTCTAAATTAGAGCAACATCAGGATGGCGCCCGGACTCCCCAATAAAATTTGGGATCCGACTTTTTAGGGTTGTAAGAAAACAGTCGTAAATGGCATTTTCATGACCGCTTTAAAAAACTTTAGGTGTTTTTTTCTTCACACGGAGACAGTAAGGTATATAATTGGTTGATATTGACTAACACCCTAGCAATTTAGCGCACAATGGGCATTTTTATTTGGAAAAAAAAAAAATTTTGGAAACTGATTGGGGCCTTTAACTTTATTCATTCAGAAATTTCACATGATACAATACAAAGCTAGAAAAAACAGACCCAAGTTTATGATCCGTATTCTAGTTGATAATAACATTAATTCGTATAGAACCAAAAGATGATAATCTGGCAGAGAAATGTTTGATCACTCAAATAACACCAACCAAATGATCAGTGATATTATAATGATAAAATAAGTTAAACATGGTAATAGTATAATTAACAGTTGTAATGTATACAGAAAAATAGAAAAGAAACAATGTAGGAGTATCATAAGCAAGTCTGAACGATGAAAGATAAAATTAACCCAGAGTTTAAACGTTTGATCCTTCCCCTTCTTATATCCCTCTGTCCCCTTTAAAACACAGCTGGCAACAAGGGACTTCTCTATGAAACCAGCGAACTAACGGCTCTTCAAGGGATGAATTGGATTTCACCTCACACCGCATCGTGACCTCGCATCATATTGACTTTGACTTGTGAATCTGTTTAAATATCGTCACTCTTACGGTAACCACGGATAACCTAGCTGAAACGAATGAGCAGCTACAGGTTTATCTACATGGTCCCGACACGGGAGAGGCGATTGGTGTTTTGGGGAAAGCTATTGTAACAATACTGGAGACGGAAATATGCCGCTTACACATCGTAGGAAGCATTCCATCTCAACTTGAAAGCATCCTTAAAAATTATACTGTTACGTCTACCAAAGTGGAAGTGGGAGGGATGCTAAACATTTTCTTTACTCAACCGAAGCTAAAATCACATGTTAAAAAATGGCTCACCCTCTTTCAACCTGCTACTACTCGGGCTCGGTTTAGGCGTGCTGTACACTTGCTGCTGTCTGGTCGTCGCAATTTCAATGGTCTTTGTGTTTAATGTGTCAACAGCTTGCAGGTCTCAATAATGCACCAAACACTTTGCCTGATATTAGTCCTGGCTGTACCTTGTCCCTTCGAAAAAACCCAGCAACTTTTGCAATACTAAGTGACTGCCTTTCCTTGCTTAATCAGCTTGAATACAATTATGTGCTTTTAATACCACACCTTTGGTCCCCGACCCTGGAGCCATAGTGTTTCATCGGGTAAGTTGTCTAATGTTTTAGTTGTTTTGCTTTATTAAGTTGCGGCGTACCAACCACCTGTTCTAATAACCTGCCGGGCATCTTTGATGCGTACAAACTCCACAACATCCCCTGTCAGTGCCGATCACCGTTCCGCATTCATACTCGAACTCCTTGAGCGCAACCGTTTTCTTATCTCAATCTAACTTTCACTAAAGCAGTCGCGGCCAATTTTCCTTTCCCTTTGAAAACTACACTCCGCTTCAGCATTCCTCCACATCGACATAGTCATGTGTAGCTTTGAGTCCCATTACAGTTCTCTCTGTTTGAAATTGACAGTATCACTTTCAACCAGCTTCGCTTTGCTGCTACAGTGTATTCGTCAATTTTCTTCTGATGTCATTTACACGCTGACTATGAATATTCTTTTTTGGCATCTTCCTCCTTTGAACCTTCCAGGCCAGTAAATACTTTTGTTACAATTTTTCTATCAACTGTGACCTTTTATTCTGAGTTTTTCTTGAAGCTTCATTACTTGGCCCTTGGGTTGTCGGTACCACTGCCATAAACAGTGTGTCCTTTTTTTGCCGCCAGAAGCCAACATGAGTGTACAGTATCAACCATCACATCAACATTATTCTTTTTCGGTTTGTTATGGTTTTTGTAAGAAGTTTCTTTTGCGGTTGGTTCAATGGTCCATTTGGTGAAGACTTCAGTATTGTTTGGCCACTTTCTGATATGGTTGTGATGTTTCTCTACCAATTTATTGTTTTTTGCTGTAAAACTTGTTGCTATTATTTGTAGTAGTAATCACTTCCACTGCGTTCCGATTAAGATCTCGGCAATCGTGCACGTGGCTGTAAACATAGCATTGATAATGAAGCAGCATCTTCCTTTGTTATATACCTCAAATAAGTTACCACATTCTCAGGGAGCTGTTTTCCTAAAATTCATCATCCTGGTGCACTGTAACTAACCTTACGTCTACGGTCCCTATGTAAATTGACAATGACATCCTCTCTTGGGCGTTTTACGCCTATGTCTGGTAGGCCTATTTCACACCGATTGTTGTCGCAGTGTGCAAAGTAATTAAGTTTCAATCATGACGAATCCAACTGCTAGTAGATGTACAAGTTGTAGCTCAACTCTAATTCTAAGCTTACATCTTGGTCGTGGTCATAACTGAGGTTTTATCACGACATGATCAAGTTCACATGTGAAAATCTGGCAACAAGCACTGGCCGACTCTAATTGAGAATAGGTTTTTCCTTTACCAGACCTTTAATCCTGAATGTGGCCTGGTGCACAAACATTAACCTTAGAGTCGATAAGATATTCAAAAGGCGCATTATCTCCTCCAAGATCGCGTTATACATGTAGCGAACAACACATTTCTGCATGTACTGCATAACCAGCCATTACGTTCCTCCGCAGGCACACCAAAACAGCAGGACAAATCACTTCTCCTACGACGAACTCTTGGCGGAATCTTTCCGCTTTTCGTTCTACAGATGCAGCACTGCTTCACCCTCGACGGCATATGGATTTAGAATCGATATAATCGCTAAAACTCAAATTGCGATGAAAATTTTATGTGAAAACAATTTTACGAAAACTCGAACTCCGGGGCGCCACATTAATCAGCTGACCCGGCGATAAACGTAAACTGCGCAGGCGCGGGTCCTTCCTTCCTCCGATGCCTGGGTTCATACACTTTCGAAAGGTCGACGTACGAACTAAACCGGCGCTGCTAATAAGTTTCCCGAAGCGACCTCTCGTGAATTTTAATATTCGTAAAAAAAGGCTGATTTTTGCATATACGCATTGCTTGTCCATATGTACTCACTGTGAGAAATATCTAAGCTCAAAGCGAAGTCTTTCATATAGAAATTTTTTTTTTTTTTTTTTAATGTTATATTAATTTCTGAATTTTGTTTTTGTTTTGTTTTACACCGTATAACCATGGCAATGTTATGCTCACTAATGCTTACTGCATGAAAACTTTCGATTTCATCTCAAACTTTGAATTGGTCATTTTTACATTTTTATATTAGACTATCTTTAGTTCTATTTGACTAGTGTTGATAAATGCAGAACAAAAATTATATTAAAACTTCCTCTGATCAGCCTTTAAGATTTTCAGATTTCAGATTTAAATCACTATCAGCGATTTTTTTCAAAATGTAACAAAATAGCCCCCCTATTTTTCACAATCACAATTGTTTGACATTTCATAATAAGGACGTATACGTGGCTAAGCGTAACACACACCGTATTGTCAAGCAAATGGATATTTTATATGCTTTGTTACTATAGCCCCGGGTTCCAGCCAGTTTACTTAGAAATATTACTATAGTTATTTTTGTGTGTGTGTGTGGATTCGGCTTCCTTAGACACCCTTTATAAGAATCAACTGCTGACAGTCCATCAGCATTGAAGCAATTTTTGAGATATTCGTAAAAAAACAAAATGGCCCGCCAACATCCATATTTTAGCAGAATTTTTACCAGGTTTTGTGTTTTTCTTAGTGAAGCAGAGGAAAAACAATATTTTATGGTATTAATGGGATGATAAAAGAGACGAGCTATCTTTAAAGATTTCAAGATCGGCGGTATTAATATCAAAATTGTGACCCAAACACAAAATGGCCGCAAAATAGCACATTTTAGTTGAAATATCACAAAGGTTTGTTGGCCGTAGTATAGCTGGCAAATGTATAATGTTATGCATGTCACTTAACAGGGAACAAGCCATGTTTATGAATATAGAATATATTCAAGATGGCGACCAATAACATGGTGCAAGGCAGCATTACGTTGTAAATTTAACCAATTCTTTTTCCTCAGGACGCCAAACAAGATAAATTAGTTTCAAGTTTGTAAAGTGCAATAAGTATAGATTAGTTTTTCTTTAAATGGCTGTTAATATCTAGATCTTAGACACAAAGTAATAAGTGGCCACCAAAATAGCAAACTTTGTGAAATATACTGGTTAGGTTTATTGTTTTCCAGTATATGCAGTGCTCATGCGTTATGAAGTTCATGTAAATGTTGACGCACATGCAATGCTATATCCTTCATGGGTTTTTTTTCTGTGTGGGTGTGAGTCCTTAAATTAGAAACATCCTGACTAGGGTTCCTATTTTGATGTGTGTTCTTTGATATGTGTTCGTTCATTTGAAGTGTTATTGGCCAAAGGTTTGTTTTTGGTATGTGTCTTTTCATGAGATATTGCCACTGACCACTTTTTTTGATGAGTCATTTAATGAGGAGCGCTCCCTCCATTGTTTTATACGAAAATCACCTGTGAAAGCTCTAGTACTAGTACAAGTTACATTGTTCATATCAATTGTAATGACAACCAATCTATTGTTCAGCTGTAAAATGACTTAAAACCATCATTGTACCCATCTAACTGTCAGACACCTATAAACTGCACACAAAATGTTAATGGATTTCTAGATATCCCATAACCTTACAGTAACGTAATTTGACCTGTTGTTGGGCCATAGTCAAAACAAAGCCAATTCCTTCAAAATTTGACGGTAATCCTTAAAAAAATGATCAATTTCTTTTTGGTGGGTCAATTAGCAGTGAACTGCCAATTTTGCCTTTTTCAAAAATCCGGAGCGGACCCCTGCTTGTGCTTACAGGGAAAGTCTCCAGATCTAACAACCACAAAACCGCTAGCTCCTTTTGCGGTGATAGTCAGGTTGGCTAGTCATTTTACTCTAGTGACTTAAAGGATATGAAACAAGAAGTACCAATCCCATGCAAACGTTCATGTTAATTTGAGGCAATATGCAGTATCAGGGATAATATCAAGATGGATTAGCATCAGGGGTGCACTCCCACTTTGAGGTGATGCGTATTGAGGCTGTTTGACCGCCTTTTCAGCATTGTTGGCACACACACAGCCTCATATTTTTAAAACATTCACTTAGAGACCTTATAGTTTTTGTTTTTGTTGCAAAATTTGACCACTGGCACCAAAAGACCTATTGATAGTAGCAAGGAATGTGCAAGAAGAAAATTCCAGATGTGGAGCGTCCAGGTGAAGGAATGATCCCTGATGGCTGAAATTGTTAGATCTTGGGGTTCTTAACTGCAGGTCATGAGATCGTAGACACCGCAGACGAAGAGTCTATATATCGGAGTTTTAGCATCGGTGGTAAGTAGTTCAGGAGCCCCTTGATAGAACATGCGTTGGAAAAGAGTAGTTGCTCAAAATTCTCTTCGGTGTTTCAGTGGGTAACACATTGAGCTTGATACTCCTCCTCTGGCAATCCAATTATATGCCGAGCTCTTTGGATATATTTGGAAAACATCGAAGGTTGGAGTATTACGGGTATTGGGAGCTTGTAATTTTTCCTAAAATTTCAGTTTAAATCACAAAACTCATGTACATCATGTGTAACACAAGCTGATTAAAATGTATAAAGTAAAAGATATTAAGATAAGATATGTGTGGTGTACGATCTATCTTTTGTTTTTTGTTTTTGTTGCTTCGTATCCACAAAGTCATTGGTAATGGCTGAGGTGGTGTCAGGATTTATTAGCTAGTGTGCGATCCGGGGCCGGTTTATCCATGATAACGGACGCTCCTAACATGCCGACTATTTTGAGGATGGGGCGGATGGGAAACAGTCAGGGGTTTGCACCTACACTTATTCGACACTGACGGCGATGTACATGTACAGTTGTGGAATATCTGTACACGGACCGACGGCTTAATGTACCCTCCGAAGGACGGGATGCTTTCATGTCCAGTTGCCCAATTCAAGGAACATGGGGAGAGCCGGTATTCTGTATTTAATCAATAGAGGTATAACAAGGACTCAAATACACGAATTGAATTAGTACCCGACATAAATCCCAGCCAGTGCCACGACCCCACCGGGATTCGAACCCGGGAATTTTGATGGTAAATTTTGCGCCAGAGGCAAGCAACCCTAACAGCTAGGCCACGCTCTCCCACGTTATCTATCTAGCGGCCCGTAAACAAGGTGCTGTTTACGATTGTAGCGCCAAATGTCCCCTGTCCGTCATTAAGCTTGGGATGTCAGATGGTCCTGCGGATGTCGAGCGAGCAATCACTTCAATGTAGTTAAAGAGGGCGACGACCCCTGTTGAGCATCCGGTAACCTCAAACATGCGGACAAAATGATCAAATCGCACACTAAACTGTGACCGGCAGATCAGCTCGGCATACAAACAACAAAAAAATCAATAAAATGGGCAAAAACAGAAGATGAAATTGGAGGATTATCGCCATATACTGTGCTTTGGTCATGTGATTACGCCATGATATGATTGTTACTCGCTTAAGAAACCTGGTGTATCCAGTTTATCCTGTTGCTCTTTCTTCATGGGCCAGGTCTCAGATCCATTAACAGGATACTCTCTACACAGGCTCTAAGAACTTCAGAGATAGCAGATTACCCATAAAAAAATACTTGGTGTATTTTATTGCAGGCATTCCAAGTGTGTCCTTTGGTGACAGAAAATCTTTTTCTTGCTGTGGCAACTAGGTCACCAGTTACTGAAGGCCCGATCCTGGTGTTGGTACCGTCTGTTAGTTCAGGTGATGATTATCTTCCTCTTTGACGGTCATATTCCGTCTTCTTTGCAATTAGATGTAACTTTAGATTGCAGAATTCTCAAGTGATGTTAGTAATCTTGTGCACCACATCGATCTGCGGTTGAGGCTAGATCATCGGCGTAGTCGAGGCTGTAGGATGCTGATTGGTTGACGTATAGAACGTCTTTGGGTATATCTAGTGCTGGGTGATATTTTTGGCACAATGTCACCTAAGTTTTGCTTTCCTTGGGAAAGAGCTTTTTCTTCACGCAACTCGTCACGACTAGATAGTAACGATAACTATGCAAAAGTAAAGACTATCGGGTTGCACACCACCAAATAAATTTGCCATTGGTTATGTTGACAAAATTGCCCTATTAAAACGAAAATTTTCATACATGATAAACAAATGCGACTAAGTTCCTTAAATTATGCATTACCTTGGGCTGCAAGACCTTCGCATCCCATTCAGCAAGAGAATCCTAAGTTGATCACAGATTTTTTGAGACTGAAGCATGAAGAAAATGATGAGTTCCATCCCCTCTGAAACTGTGGCTTTAGTAAAAATATTTAGGTGTGGGGGTAAAATTAGTACTGTAAATATCAGAGTAAGCTCAAACAACATTTTTGTCTTGAGATTGTGCTGATTTTTATCTGTAAAATAATTTCCTAAACACGAAAATATGGCCCAGGAAGTCCCAGTTTCACTCTTTTCACTTTTAACTTAGACCTGACACTTTTTACCGTTTTCCCCAAACACTTTTCGGGCCAGAGGGTGCCAGACCAGATCTAGTTTAGTGGAATCTGATCATCAGGACTATGATGATTCCTGGCCTTCCCAGTTCTAGTTGTCCATATATTCTAGCCTCTGTCAGTGTGGTTGCTTGTTGTCCATAACACACGGCTGTGAATACTGACGTGCTGTCGCATCTAGATCAAGGCTTTACTGGTGTCGCTGTGGCGTAAACATACAGTACAAATTCCTCGCAGTGACGATTCGGGTATACCAATATATTCTTAGTATGGGAGGCAAATGGGTGTTGGTGTCCCTCGTCTATCTCAATATATACACGTTGGGATTTCTACTTAAATTATTCTCATAAGTATCTGAAATTTGATATTGATGTATATCATAGTTGCTTTTCACATTAGAATTTTAGCTATGCTTTTGATGGCCTTGTAATAATGGATAATTGCTCTTTTTTCTTTGTGCTAGAGGGCCCCTCCTGCATTAGGCGCTATATCAAGATTTGTTATATTACAATCTTGCCAATCTTCCTGGCAAATCTAAAGACAGATCTCCATAAGTTTGAGCACCTTTAACGTGGTCCCCTTGTTAAACGTGGTTTAAACATTGCCCCTTGTGTTGTTACAATATGAGTAAGACGCCACGTTAATAAACAAACATGTAAGTAAAAATAACAAGAAAAATATTTAAATTTGGACCTCCAGGTCTACTAGAGACTACTTGATAGATTTGGATAACAAACAAATTGTATGACAAATCGATCCATTAAAAAAAGATGATTCATTTTCATTAAAAAATGGGTACTTGGCGGCCCTTTGTTTTCCGCTTAATATCTCAAAACGCTCAATGCTGATAGACTGCCAGCAGTTTGATTCTTCAACTAGATGGTCTAAAGCATTAGAATCTGTTGAGAAAAAAACTATAGTAAACATTTCTAAGTTAGAGCAAAAATCAGGAAATGGCGCCCGGACTACTAATAAAAGTTGGGATCCGACTTTTTTAGGTGTAGAAACAGTCGTAAATGGCATTTTCATGACCGCTTTAAAATACTTAGGTGTCTGTTTTTCACAAGGAACAGTAAGGTATATAATGTGTTGATATGACCTAACACTAGCAATTTAGAGACAAAATGGGCATTTTTAATTTGGAAAAAAATGACTGATTGGGCCTTTAACTTTATTTCATTCAGAAAATGTTTCAAATGATACAACTACAAAGCATAGAGAAAACAATACCCAAGTTGATGATCATTATTATAGTTGATAATAACATTATTCGTATATGATACAAAAAGATGGATAATATGGCAGAGAAATGTTTGATCAACATCAAATAACAACAACTCATGATCAGTGATATGATAATGATAAAAATAAGTTAAACATGGTAATAGTATAATTAACAGTGTAATGTATACAGAAAAATAGAAAAGAAACAATGTAGGAGTATCATAAGGGCAAGTCTGAACGAGGAAAGATAAAAATTAACCCCAGAGAGTTTTAACGTTTGATCCTTCCCCTTCTTATATCCCTAATGTCCCCTTTAAAACACAGCTGGCAAAAATCCCGGTGCGGACCCTTGCCTTGGGTTAGTGGGAAATTGCTCCTAGATCTGACAACAAAAATACCGCTAATAGGGACGTTAGGGATATATGACAAAATTTGATATTTTATAATCATAGATATGCCATACGAAGGTATGGCATATGACAATATAGAGACAAGGACAGACAACGAATTAACATAATGATATAAAGTCATGGGACCGAATTAATGGGTAAACAATGTGGGTGTGAGCCAAAACAGGTGTATAGCACGGTAAACCGAACACATGTAAGCGTCAGATACATACGTGGGAAACATTAGGCGTGATTATAATTAAAAACTACTTAAGGTTTTGCATGTTGTAAATGATATTAAACAATTGAATTTCGAGTTAACGAAGACGTACATTTAAGAGTCTGGTAATGATGTGCATTACATGTGTTATAGCTGTGAACCTTGCTGTTTTTGTGTGTGTGTGTGTGTGTGTGTGGTTGTGTGTGTGTGTGTGTGTGTGAGTGTGTGTGCGTGTGTATGTGTGTACTTGTATGACATATACTTCCGAAGACTTAACACAAAGAAATTCTTTCAAGTATCGAACAAAGGTCCTCAGAAGTATAGCAATGTGATTTATTCCGTGTTTTTCTTTACTTCCGAGGACGTGGTTCCTTTGAAGTATATGTTATAAAAAAATGTGAGCGGGTGGGTGGGTTGGTCTGTGGGTGTGTGTGTTTGATTGCTCCCGCCCGGAAGGGCGCGAGTAATAATACATGTTTCGACGATTCCGCCCAAGGCTGAGAAAATAATATATCTGAGATGTTTTCAGATACATAAATTTGTGACACACTACTCGATAAATAAACAATAACAATCGGTAATTACAGTAGTAATTAGTAGTAATTATTAATAAGATTTCAATGCTACTCCTTTTTTGATAACGATAACATATTAATGAGTAAATACATGTTGAGTTGGACAAGGCTTGGTGTCCAGCTTGGTGGCGCTATACCTCAACATTGTCTATGGGCTCAGACGATGGCGGCCAAGACTCTTTCAATATAGCAACTCATCAAAACGAACCAAACATCACTTTGACATTGACAGATGTACTCTGCAGCTCCTCGACAGTAGAGGTCAAACGCAGAGGTTAGTGAGTGCGCTCGACGTTAGTTAGATGCTAGAGGGTTGGTTTCTTAGATACTTGTTTGTTTCTTCTTTAAATGTTCCAGTTGTAGTGATATTGACGAGGGTTTCAGGTAGACAGTTCCATTCGGGTTTATTGTACATCAAGCCCGTGCGCGAGTTCACATTGGTGTGTTACACCAAGTCTAGGTTGTTTTATTTTGGGTTTGTTCTTGACCTGTTGTAATTGTTTTACTTATTAGACTACGGATTTGACAAGTCAACTTACTACATTAAAGAAGACTCAACAGTAATGGTGACTATTTTACGCACAGGCTCTCTAAAAAATAAGGGTACAGTAGGTAAGTGATTTGGATTTGTGTTAGTAAGGCTACTAAAATAAACGGATAAATGTTTCTGCTAACATAATGAATCGTGAACAAGAGACAGTCCGTACCAAATTTGCTAGGTAGATGACAACATTCGTACTTTAGAAACTTTCAGGTACAGACAAGTATGATTTTCAAATTTTAACTACTTAGTTCTCCAGGTAGAAAAGGATTAAAGGTGCAACGAGAGATTTCAAATAACAGGTGTCCCTAGAAAAAGTGAAAATTCTGATTTTTGCACTGGTCTAAAGCTTTCTATCAAAAATATCCCCATCTGAAAGGATTAAGCTGAGAACTAATTCTTTGGTACAAAAACTGAACTTTCTAATTCCATATAGGAGCAGCCTATGTTTTCTATTGAAATACAAGCATTTATACATCTCACCTTTTGTTTTCATTTTAAGTTATTTCTGCGTAGCCAAATAAATGGTAGGGAATCTATTGAGTGTCTAATCTATATGAAATCACTACATATCACAGAAAATATAGATGACTTGAAATCTCTTGTTGCACCTTTAATATTTATTCATCTTTCCCTGGAGATAGCCAGCGCACACAAGTGTTGAAAAGAAACATGTGCGCTTGGCTGGACTCGAACCGGCAACCTCCGAATTTCTAGCACGGTGCTCTTGGCAACTGAGCTAAAAAGCCTTGGTTGGTAGAGGAGCGATATGTAAATATACCGTTCTGACGCTGTCCGCTAGGAACGCGGTGGACACCTTTCGGACCTAACACCTATCTATCGCTCCTGTACCAACCCAGGCTCGTTAGCTCAGTTGGCAAGAGCGCCGTGCTAGTAATACGCAGGTTGCCGTTTCGAGTCCGACCAAGCGCACATGGTTTTTTTCAACACTTGTGTGCACTGGCTATCTCCAGGGAAAGATTGATAAATATTGAAGTAATGATTTTGCTCGATATGATTTATAGATACTTTTATTGCTGTTTATTGTTTGTTTTTTGTTTATCTGTTGTGTTTTGTGCAAACACCGTTGATCAGCTGTCAAAACATAACACTTCCGTCATTTAAATTAAAATCCATTAGCAAAATGAAAGCTTTTAATTCAGCAACTCAGTGATAGGATCGTGTGCCAAAATGTAATTTATCGTTTATAGACTACAGTACGTCAGATGCTACCGCTTGGGAAGAGGACGATTATTTTCCAATAAATGGTCAACTAGTATTTGAAATTGGAGAAAGACAAAAAACAGTGGAGATATCTACAAGCTCTCCGGATTTTAGAATTGAAGGAGATGAAATTTTTGAACTGTGTTTAACAGTTTCGGGGACGATTGGCCTAAATCGATGTACTTCCATTGTTATTGAAGATTGTGATAGTAAGTTAAGTCTGCTGCAGTCACATTGTCCTTTCAAGTTGACTAATTACTTACAAATTCAAGGAGAGAGGCGGCAGATACAAAACTCTTTGAAATATGAAAGAAAGTCTCGGGTGTCAATGTATATCCTTCGAGTGGCCCTTTCCAGTTCATTATTTGACAATATTTTGATCAATAGAAGACAACTTCGATAAAGATAGTGTCTATTAGAGATTTTTGGCTGAATAGATTAACAGCAGGGGAGGGAGAGAGAGAGAGGAGGAGAGGGAGAGGGGAAGAGAGCGAGAGAGAGACAGAGTGTTGCACTTGCAACAATGACCAAATATCTCAAACTGCAAATACGATGTATTTGGGGCTTAATTTTGTTAATTATTTCAGAATTAAGTAAGGCATTTACTTTTAACAGCCTTAAAATATGTAACTGTTGACATTATCTTCCACTTTATGTACAAACCTCAGTTTCGCAAAAAAAAACGTCACTTACGATAGTGGTGCACTCTGCGTTAGCGTTATATATTTCGATAATTCCATAACAGTTCCCAGATACATTTCTTATAAATAGATCATTTTGGAAAACCTTTGCCCCCGTAAATAAATCCCTATGTCTAGAAAAAACGTGCTCAAGGGGTCAAGCTCATTTAGAAGCCGATTTGGTTAGTTTGATTTTTTGCGCAACTTTATCGTCATAGTAATTATCATTGCCAAAGGTTGCACACCACCAAATAAATTGCCGTTGGTTTATGTACAAAATGGCCCTAATTAAAACGTAAATTTCTCATTACCGAAGCGACTCAGTCACTTAAATTATGCATTACCTTGGAATGCTAGACCTCTGCATCCCATTCATCAAGAAGAATCCATAAGTTTAACACGGATTTTTCGAGCTACTGAAGCGTGAAGACAACTATGAGTTCTGATCCCCTCTGAAACTGGTTTTCTCTTCAAAATATTTCTATGGGGTGGGTGTAAAATTAGTACTGCAATTACTCAGTAGTAAGACTCACACATTTTCTGTCTTGATGCTGTGCTTATGTTTGTCTTTAAAATAATTTCTAACAGGAATTTCCAGTTTTACATTTTTTCAATTTGAACTTAGATCTGTCCCTTTTTTTACCTTTTTCCCAAACACTTTTCGGCTAGAGGGTGCCAGACCAGATCTATTTAGTGTTCTGGAATCTAAACACTTTAGAAAAAATCAATACCATGCGTTGAGGCGGCGCGCGTTCATGTACTGAATGTACTGGATGACTTGCTGAGATTACAAATATACATCTATGCATTACGGATGACGTACTTCTTTGGGAAAAAACGCGTTTTAATTATTCCTCAATAATGAAGCTTTTAAACATTCCTTAATGCGCCAACGTCCAAATTTTTGACACCTGTAGTGCATCCATCACAAATGTAAGTGAAAAATTTGGTTTTTTACTGTTATTGGTAGTATTTTATAAATTTTCAAACTGAAAATATTAGAAATTAATAAAAGACATTCTACTTTATTTGTAATGAGTTTATGTGTGAATAAGGACAAGTATGCTCAAATAAGGGAATAATGCACTTACGAGGGTGTTGCATTGATGAAAAGACATTGTCAGTTGCAAAACCATCGCAAGTGGTACTTAGATGTTATTGAACTCACAACTATTTTGGTTGTGCACTACGACATCTTAAAAACTAAATACCTTATTATAATTTATTCTAACTATGCGGTGGTTTTTACAATATGTAATAATCCCACCAAGTTTTGTTGGAAATCAGTAGAACGCAAAACACAAAAATGTTTCTCTGTAAAATTGGCCCAAAATGCACTTTACGTGGTGTGCATCTCCCGACGAACTTAAGGTTACTGACTTTGTATCTCTCTGTATTTTTAAATAAATACATAAATTAAAATAATTAATCGAAAACAAATACTACGGAGCAAATAAACGTCTAAGTTCAAACGTTTCCTGCCTTTATCACTTTATTAGCTGAGATTGCGCGTTTGGAGATACTTACTATTCAGTGAGAGAAATGTACTGCTGTAATGTCAGTGTCATTGCCGAGAGTTATTTCAACAACTCGTCAGTGTGTAGGCGTCGTATGCTCTGAGTTGCATAGATATTTCTACGAACAAATGATAAATTGTATGGACTTTGATTGTAATTACACGCAACCAACTAAAAATGTTCCGAAATGTCCTGATCCTAAGATCCCCTAAACGGGGGGGTGGGGGGGTGGTCACCTGTACAGTATAACACGGGCGAAATCACATTTCTATCAGATTCATGCTGATTACTCTACTGAACTGGAAAGTAAAATTTGATACCTATGTGAGAGACTGACAGAGACATAGGTTGAATTTGATACCTTATATTGCAGTCTCGAGACCTGCCAGGTCTCGCGTTTTTTGTAAGGGGGGGGGGGAGATTGGAGATAATTCCAGCGCTAACACCCATTGTAGTCTTAAACGTTGCTTTCAGACGTCAGCACTTCCAGCGACAGTGTAGTAGCAAGAAGTGAACAAACGACTATGGTGCACTTTACTAACGAAACAATTATTTTCGGGGCTAGTGATGCTAGTGAAGAGAAACAACATTTACCTTTGAAGTTTGTTTATTAAAAGTGATAATGTTGTAGAGAATCTGGAATCTTTCACCTGGTTTTGCACCAACGTACGACGGACTCAATAGGTCTTCGAAAGTGGCTGAAGTCTACATAGAAGATGACGATGGTATTTAGATAAGCATTTTATGTATGATTGTGGACGTGGCGTTTGCAAAATGATTTCTTTATTTTTATAAACCCCTCCTTTTGCTAGCGCAGTAGCTAGTGTGAACTGTAGCCACGGCAGCGGGCCCCCAATAGAGTAATTGCGATTTTGTTTTTTTTTTTCGAAGGCCGGTCACAAGCCAACGATGGTTAATGTGATTGGAAATCAAACCGTGCTCACAATAAGTCATATCGCACATTCTGTTTAAAGTTAGCATTATCTCTATTGTTCTTGTTTTATGTTCAACACAAGATTTATTAAGTTATGAACACAAAATTTTGTCGCCTGATCTGATTACTCATGCCTGGGACCTTATCGTCTTTTCTCTTGTTTCTCTCTTTAATTATCATAGTGAGCTATTGCTTTGCTGAATTAGCGTATTCGGTGAGGAGTCCGATAGCAAGGTATCTGTAACCATTTTACGATCGGGGAACTTAAGAAGTGCCACATCCGTAGGTAGGTTTGGTTTTGTGTTAATAGTCATCGTTAATAAGTACACGAAGATATGCTAAACTAAGTCTTCTATGGAGTATAAAAAGAAATGTGTATAGATTTACGTTGTGTAATTTTGAAAGTCATTTAATAAATTTTCCACCTTTACAAAGATAAAAATGGAAAATAGCACTTGTGCCCTTTTTTTTCAGGATTCCAAACACAAGACGATACTGCAATATCAACATCTGACGAAGTTCTAGGAGATTATATCTCAGTTTTCAAATCTGGATGTTTCATTCATTCCGGATCAAAGTTCAGCCACTGTTGATATATTGATCGTGAATGACAATGAATATGAACTTACTGAAAAACTCCTAGCTAGCATCACAAGCGATTTCCCTGATGAACTGTGCTCGCGAAAGACAATCGAAATATCAATCTGGAGTGATGAGTGTGAGTGATTATATATTTGTCGATGACGTAAATTAAATATAGATTGCTAACAGCGCCATTTTGATGAATCAAATTGTTGGAGGAAGTAGATGGCTTTCCAGTCGTTCCTAAACCACCAAGTATATTTCCCACTTAGATATAGATTTGTATGCAGAAATAACCCTCAAAACGCAAATATTAGGTAGTGCCTACAATATGGTATTGAGACTAATTGTTTTGCCAAAACTTTTGTTGCGAAATTGGTTCGTTCGCGTAGGTGAAGTAGTGCCTTGAAAGTTCAGTGCGAAGTACCTTCCATGTAAATTCATCTTTCAGAAATGTAGAGCAATTTCAAAGGAACAAACAAATCTTCGAGGGCGCCTTGACAAAGAGGATTTTTTTCGCCTACCAGACGGTTTACAACCGTTTTGAATTTGGCAGTTTGACTGCATGCACCCATATTCAAGCTTTAAAAAAGATATAGAAGGGGGTGCAGGCCAAAAAATCTGTATTTCAAAATCCAGATAGCCTAAGTTCTTGCCCTCAATTTGGACTTCTACGTGCCTACGTATACAATACCTTGGGTAAGACGATGGGAATCTCGTTGTGTAGGCTTGATATTCATCTTATGGTGTAGTATAGAAACACTTATGCACAGTAACTGATGTAAAATATTTAACATTATGAGTAGTAATTAGATTATGCCGTTAAGCGTTTAGTCTTATTGTGTTCTACACACATTTTTACATATACATTTGCCTTCTGAAAGAGCTTATTGTGTTTGGTTACTGGTTTATTTGCTTCATTTTTATACTAGCGCAATGCCAAACCGAATGTTTAAATGGAGGGGTTTGTATTGGTATTAACACCTGCCAATGTCCAGATCAGTTTACCGGAGACAATTGTGAAGAAGGTGAGAAATCTTCCTTCCAAGTTTGAAGCCTTTTTTGAACCATTCTATTTTCTTCTATTTTCCTTCATCAAGTAAGACTTTTAAAGGTATTTGGATGCGTAACATGTGCTTCTCAACATTAAAAAAGTGATTCTTAATTGGAGAATAATCAATATTTTCTGTGGGTGGAATTGCTTTAATAACACCTAACAGGTTTTTTTTTACTCAAATTTTTATTTTTGAAACAATTTTAAGTGGAAGATAACAAGTACCCAAGTGTACCTATGTGACTTTCGCTTGTGTGACGTCAATTTGTGCCTTTTTTTAATATCTTGTGTGCTTTTTGCATCTTGTGGGACTCTTTAGATACACAAAATGCTTTTGTAGTCAATTTGTACAACATTATTTGCTTGTGGACTTTGCTTGTGTGCCTCAGTCTTTTGAAAACAACTATGTCATATACACCGCCTCTACCCCCAATGAAAAGTCATTCTTCTGTGGCGAGACATATTAGAAAAAACACATGTCCAATTTGTACTTTAAACAGTCACTTAAGTATACCTCTGTAAAGATCTCCAACAATTCTGAGTAGTAGAGTGTATAAAGTGAATTCTTCCTCAGGACCAAGATTCATGTTAATTATCAGTGGGTATTCCCATAACTGCTCCATGGTATATAGGAGCCCTCAATTCCATTTCATTTCCCAAGTATGAACAAAAAACTTGCCGTTTTAATGTGACCCAATCAATACTCACAGTATTTCATCGGGTTGATAATGGGGAATTATTGCTTCAAACCATCAAAACCGCAAGGTTGTTTCCAACGGTACTTGAAGGGGGTTATGTTAAAGTGACAGGCTCTCATATCAAGTAGAGGACACAATCGACATGTAATCGGAACAAGCACCTTAAGCAATATTTAAGGAGATAAGTTACATTCTAATCTAGAATTATCCTTGCATAATTTTTCTGTGTTTAATCAACATTGATTATTATCCAATAGCACTGGTATTACTGGTTATAGTTGATATTTTATTCTTGTCAGTAAACGGCATAGTGTCGATGGTTATTTATTTTGGAGGGGGACGTGGTTGAGAACAAAAAACTAAAAAGCCGTATACAGCTGACATGCTCAACTTTGGTCAAAAGAATAAGATGCTTTAACCAGTTTACATGTACTTGTTTCAAAGAGGTTCTTATAGATAGAGAGGCAAAAACGTTACGTACTCTTTAGAAATTCACCGTCTCGCATGTTTGCCGACCACAAAAGAAAACCTAGAGTACCAACATAGAAAGCAATGGCTGCGCATCCGCTCTTCCACATACTGTGGGGTGCCGCTTGGCATATACACGAATCGGTAGTGATACAATTAATGTATGTGTTAGAGGTGGCCAGGTATAATAACAGTGTACCTGGAATCATTGTAGCTCAATACTCTTTTTTTCCTCAATAATGCAATGCGCGCTTAGAGGTGAAAATGTATTCATTTGAGGCGGTTTATTAATCAATTCGACTGATGTGTCATTTCAATTCGTTGTGTGGCCATGGGTATAGACAAAATTTAACCACACCAATAGCACCCAACATCCAAACAACGTGATATTTTAGGGGCGGATGTTTGTATCGTCGAATTGAACATGATGTGTGTATCACAAGCACCCAAAACGATAATTATTACCGTGCAATATTCAAATGTCAGTGCCCAGCTGGCACGGACGACTGGTATTTGAATGAACCCCCTTGCTTTTTTTATCAGAATATGCGAAGGATTCATACCAGATCAAGTGAATAGGATCGTCGTAAAGTGTGAGGCAATCTATCGATTCCTTTGTTTTGTGTCATGACCTCGAGGCTGGGTGAAGAGAAGGATTAGACCACGTAAATATTGCAGTTTGTTATAATTGACGAAAGATTCGAAGGACTTAGAGACAACTGATTGACTCAACGCTCTGTTTTAAAATATTATTTCTGGACACGAATAAATGAAAATGTATCAGTTTTCTAATATTCCTTAGTGTCGTAAAAGAACTTTTAGTGATTAATAATTAGTCGTATCAAAACAAAAATTTCCTTATCTTTGTGAATGCTTCACAGAGTTTGCTCAAGTTTTGGTCTTTGGAATTTATTGTAATGCATTTACCTTGTAATATATTCTTCCATGAGAAAAGGGACATTTTTTTATTATGGTATTAATCTCTCCGGTCTCGTGACACTCGAATTTGCTATTGTATGATTGGTAAGCATCCAACCTCTCAGAACAAATGGAATCGGTCGACAACGGCCCCAAAAACTTTAAGTGAACTGACAGAATAAAACATCCTACTATAATGTAAATGTGTTGCCCTTGACTTATTTTTCATAATCAAGACACAGGTTGAGTAAAATAAATATTCATCATAGTAAATCACACAGTGAGTTATTACACTGGTCACAAAATAAACTTTTTTTCTGTTGCAAAAAGATTTAAGAGTTGTTTTTTAAAGCTTATTTGGGGTCACTGATTTCCAAAAATCCATCGTTTTCCCTATCCCGGTCATTTTTTTTTGTTCTATGAAAATTGGAAATGTATATGGAAACCATTATAAAACATGTTATGTAATAACCTCGATTGACTATCAGCTGAGTGAGTAATTATGTTATAAAATAATTCCACATTTATTAGAATTGGAAGAAGGCTTAAGGTACTACTAAAAGTTGCATTTTGAATTCGCGATTTGGGCCTATCAAAGGAGCTATCCTGAACTTCTACTTCTCAGACTTAACGACAACCTTGCTGCAAGATGGCACAAATGTTACATTTTACGTAAGAGCAAATGAACTTCTCAAGTACTTTGTCCAAATGAAAAAGATTTTGTGCACTGTAATGATATATCTGGATTGTTAATTCATTGGGTGTAGCTTCTTATGACCCAAAGGAAGTGGCTCCTATTTTTGGATAGTTCAAAGAGGATTTTGAAGTGTGTATTACTTCCAAAGGAAATGTAATGTTGGGTTCAATTCCAATTGGTCACTGTGCACCTTAAGAAGAAATATGAGCATATAAAATTAAGTTTTAGTTTATAACATACCAAAATGAACACAACTGGATTCATATTTGTGGATCTAAGATGGTGAACTTCTTACTTGGGGGGCCAACAAGGAGGCTATACAAAATATCCATAGCTTTTTCTTGCTTATGGATAGCCGAGCTATAGACACACATTGGACTGAGAAAATTTGGCCAGTCAAAACAAGCATGACAGTTGGAGAAAAGAATGTTATCAATGAACCCCCACGGTTGCAGGGATAAATTATATTTCACAACCTAAACATCACATCAACTTGGGCTTTAATGAAACAATTTGTCAAGGCTCTGACAAGACGGTACCCTGCTTCCAATACATTTGCTCAGCATTCCCTGGTCTGAGTATTAAAAGGTAAAGGCTGGGGTATTTGATGGACCTCAAATTCGACAATTGATGAAGACCAAAACTTTGTACCCTCTATGACAGATGTGGAGAAAAGAGCTGGAAATGACAAGGCTGAAAATTACAAGGATTTGGTGGAAAAAATTCTACAAAGTTATCATCATTTGGGCTGCAACACGAGCATCAAGGTTCATTCAACAGCCATCTCGATGAATTTCCTTCAAACCTCGGGTTACGTGATCAACGAGCATGGTGCCCGATTTCACCAGGCTATAAAGGTTATGGAAGAGAGGTATCAGGAGGATGGGACACACATATGATGGCAGATTACTGTTGTTGGAGCATCTAACGAGACTATCCAGATAGGCAACACTCCCAGGAAAACCAGGGAAGGAAATTTGTCCATGAAACAGCTAAGACACTCGTATTGCGACTTAGGACTTTTAACTCTGGTATGCTATGTTAATATGACTAGTCAGTATTTCTTTCTTTTTCTTTTTTTCCTTTCTTCTTCTTGCTTTATATTCTTTATCTTCTTCTTTTCTTTTCTTCTTTCTTTTCTGCATTTAACCTTTTGGCTTTGGGATTTAGATTTAAGTGATTTAAATTGCCTTTCTGGACCCCCTCAAAAAGAAATGCGGTATCATACAAGTCTACTTTTGTTGTCACGCATTGTCATACATGTACATTGCATATACATACTATGTAATAATATAGGGCTATACCCATAACAAAAAAATTTGACCTGATAGCAAAAACTAATGCCATTTTTGAAATCAGTGACCCCAAATTACCACAAAACAGCTCTCAAACTCTTTGCACAAAAATTGTGTTGACCATGGTTACAATTGCAATGGAAATTTGGTTAAGGCAAATGTGAAGAGTTGATTTCCAAAAAGGCCTAAATCCACTTTTTTCATAGTTCTGAGAAAATCACTTAAAAAACAACCTAAGCACTTTCTCATTTTCATTAATTTTGTTGTAAAATGAAACAGAGGGCATAAAAAAAACACATCGGTTTTAAATCTCTGATTTTACAGGGTTTTTCTATGTATTTATCTTTATCTTATGTGTGGAGTGGAATTAGGCCCTTTTGAAACGCAAATGTGCAGACCAAATTTGGGCACAATTATTCCGGTGCTATTGATTAAAATCAAACCTGTGGATATTTAATATGAGGAATATTATTGATGAATGTGAATATTTAGTTTGTGTTAATCAAACCTGTGCTCTTTGATGAAAATAAGTCAAGGCAAAACTTTACATTAAACAAGTATACCGTGCATTGATAATAAAATCATTTGATTATTATCAGGAAAAGATGTCAGAGGATTAAATTTCTAGATTGTATAATGTAAATTATCGTGAATTTATTGCTTTAAAGTTGCTTATTCCGATTAATGTCTGGGTGTACTCTACTTTGTAGAGAGCCTGGCAACTTTTCCATAAAAGCACGACTTCAAAAACAAGACGCTTTAAAGGGGACATAAAACAACAACACGCTAATTTTTTAGTTACAATGTGTAATTATGTTGCAACGCTTCTCAACATTGATAAATTTACACTACTAATAGCATAATTAGAAGACAAAATGAAATTGGGAACTGATGGGTGCAATCATGTTACCAATATTCTCACGGACATAGTGACGTTTTGGCCATCTCGCGCCATGTACGTCATGTCTATAGTTTGTCCAATGATGATTGTCAAAAACAAAATAATTTACTTTTGAGTATCCAACATATCTAATAGGTTTGTATGTTTTAATCGACGTTACCTAACTAATAGCATAATAATTCAAGCTTAACCTCAATACAAAATAACGAGTAGGTCTCCTTACATAGGATTAGAGATTTTACCACAGCATCCGATAAAGAGTAGAGCCAATGAAGTCCCACCTGTCCCCATTATGTTCACCTGGCAGATAGCAAAATGTGTCATTCCAAGGTACGCATTGAAGGTTTCAATTGATTTTGCGCGGGGAATTTAAGGAATGTATAGCATGTGGCAGTGAGGGGACTATAATATGAATGGATCTACTAGAGCATTAGGCTGAATAGCTTTCGGTTGACATTTGGTCCCGCTTTTAAAAACTTAGAATAGAATACAGTGACATTTTGTGAGACATACTATATAATCCGCAAAAATTCTAACATTCCATCAAACACCTGCTTTATTTGATGGCAACATGGCGCTCCCATCAACCAGCGAGAACCATGAGACAAAGCGTCGCGTGATGATCTCCTTTAAAGGGAATACTCACGTGGAGATGAAAATCGAAATTGCTTATAAACTTATTGCTTATAAGTTATGACACCTAGTTGTTTTTCAAGATGGCCGCCAATTTGAAGGTATTTTAGTAAAACCATGGATTTTAATAGTTTGAAAGTATTAAAACATTATATCGCTTTCAATATTTATTTGGGAGCTAATTTGCAAGGAATATATAACAACAATCTGCATGGGAAAAAGTGAGATGTTTTGTTTTCTTTGTACGAAATTAGCAAACTATTTCAAATCATACAAACTTTCCAGAACTTCCAAAAATGCCGAAACCCATAACTTTGGAAACGGAGTATGTTTGAAACCTGAAATTAGTCTCAAAAATTGGTGTTTATTCAAATAATAAACTCATTTCGACAAAAGTGGATTAAGGCCATTTTGGAAATCGCTCTTCGTGTGTGCCTTGAATAAGTTTCATCAAAGGTACAGGTGAGTACACTTTGCTAATAAGTAAAGATGTATAATATTTAACGAACCGTTAAACTATGATACTCGATACCATGCTGGGGATCCTGTTTCAATTGTATGTTGGTTTGGTTTTATTCTTCTCTATAATTGGGTATATATTCAGAAGGGAAGGTATGTCTTCTAAAAAGGCCCAGTCTCCAAGATACATACATCAAAATACATCACAATGTATAACAAATACCTTACGATTACAAATACAAAAAAATACTTACTAATTGCACAGTAATTGTAAAATGAGACAGATTCCAATTACACAAAATTACAAAACTGACAATAAAAGTGAAATTATTTATCACATGATTTCTTAACTCGAGAAATATTCTTTACCCAGCAATTTAAGTTATTTTGATTTTATTGTCAAAAGGTTAACCCAAAAGAGATGAAAATTACCGTAACAAATGACTTTCGGGGCAAAATACTCGACGCCAAGGGGGACAATATCGAGGTTTGAGAATCATAATCAAAGTTTCTTTGTTTACTAAAGTTTATATAATGTTTGTTACAGTACCTATATGAGCTAACATAGTTACATTTTGAGTAAGAATAGATTTGCTTAGTAGAAATATTAAACAATCACATTTCTCAAAAGACAGTAGTTTTAACGGCAGAATTAAAGAAAATTCTAAATTGCTTTGTGTGAGTTACGATCCTTCTATTTTCAACCTCGAAGATGGCATATTAAAATATTAAGGACAAACAAAGGCTAAAGCCAACACACTATTTAAGCCAATGTTACTACTCCATTTATTTTTAAAACAATTCACAGTTTCCGAAATTTTCAGAAGCGTTCCTGGATTTGCGTATGTTAAGCTTTTGGACTTATTTCAAGGAAGTATAGGTGTACAGTACTCGGTGTTCATCGACGCGTCTTCTTCCTCGGGACCTTATGAAGTTGGACAAGCATTTATGTCTAATGTCGACTCCAATCAGTATCTCGGACAATCGACACTGAAGCTAATTTTGTCGTCAATTTTCATCGATGGTAAGAACAGTGAACATTCCATAGTGTGATCTCGTTTAGGGTTTCCTGTTGTTTGCAAACAGGCAACTTTGATACCATTTCGTTGTTTTCAAAAGAACCAAAGCTTTCTTAGGCTGATGCTCACGTTAGTGCAATTAGAATTATTAGATTATAAAAAGATGTTATTGTTGTTGTAAATGTTCTACAGGCTTTTGTCCAGATACTGTTTGTTTAAATGGAGGAAGCTGCGTGCCTACAAGAAGCGCAACCTATGCATGCATGTGAGTACACGACATTTGTTTTCACGTCTACTGGGATGATTAATATTTCCCATGAAGGTCCGATTCTTACTAATGCTAGAGGATGTGAAAAAAATAACACAACCCCCAAAACACAAAAAAGCCAAAGTGGGAAACAAACAAGGAAAGTAGACAGTTTCTGCAGTATATATGGCTAATGTCTTCGTTTGATTTGTTTTGTTTTTGTGTTTTTTTTAATGAATTTTTGTGCGATTTTTGTCGGTGTATTTGTTGTTTGTTTTCTGGAAACGCGATGATTGCCGGTGTGGCAGGAGATATGATCCGTCGGGCTCGTGGTCTACCTGCAACGGTAAAGAATAGGGCACCCGGACTATATCTCCATTTACACCGGTGCGATATGTATCACAAAGCGATGACATAAATTCCTTAATTTCGAGCAGAGAAGACTCAATCCGTAGAAATTACGATCATGCACAAAACGGCTTACTGTATTTTGCGAAATGAAACGCAACAAAACTCTCATTGGATTACATGCTTTAGTCCGTCATGCATACATACCGTGCATAACGGAATAAAGCGTGTAATCCAATGGGAGTTCTGTTTCGTTTCGTTTCGCAAAATACAGTAAGCCGTTCAAAACTTATCAAAACGATTAAGGTAATACTAATGATATTAGTAACAATTTCTTTGTATTACCCTTTGGGTTGCAATGAGATTTGTCATCATTGTTGGTAACAAACACCGTTATTGTAGCTGGCGCAGCTATATTATATCTTCAAGAATTAACACAACCTTCATTCATTTGAATTATCTTCTACCGAGTCGAAAGCGTCCTATCGTTCTATTATATTCTTATGCATTCTCTGTAGAGCTTCAACTAATATTAACTTCTTTAACTGATTGTAATGAGTGACCTATATTTTATCATCCCTCTGAACCCCATCTTTTGTCTTAGTTGGTTTAAAGGGGGATGGCCCGATTTAAAGATATGAAGTTTTCATCTCACTCCAAAACCCCATAAAGTTTCGCGCCGATGTTTCAATCAATCCGTTTTGATGCGAGAGCTAAAAACGTGATTTTGTAAGCTCCATAGAGTACTATGTAAAATTAATATTGGCCGACCAAAATGGGGCACATTTTCGCTCATAACTTCCAAACCAAACATCCTTTCCTAAGATTTCACAGGGTAAATGAGAAAAATAGTAGCTTTCCTCTGATACCAAAATGTTGACCACTTCCGGTAAAATTTGGGGCTTCTGGGGACGAGGCTATTAGCGATCGGGTCATGGACCTTTAAATAAATTAATCACATCAACTTATACATTGAACAGTTGAAATATATATAAAGACACCTACCCAGCATACCTTTTAAAATATGCATTCGCCAATTGATTGATAGTCGTTTTGCATTTGATATCATATATATATAGTTGTCAGGAAGATTACTTTGGACCGACTTGCCAGAATGTAATACCGAATAGTGAAGGGCGTGAGTACCAATTTGCCTTTTTCTTATTGCTACTGACGATTTCATTTCTTCTTATATTATTATTAACCCTCATCTTACTAAGGAGGGGGTTGTAATCCCCAGTGAACTTTGCTCCGGTGCGCTAAAATGCCAAAAACTTTCATAAAAAGCTTATAGATAATCATTCTTCATCCTTCTGGTCATTTTAGCGAAAAAATGTGACGATAGCACTTCCACGGAGTGTAGGGTATGCCTCGAAGGGTGTGGGGTGGTGGTGATTGCCACCTAAGGAATGTCTTGGTCGTGAAAATAGTTTGACAGTGGTTCTGAGACTCTACGTTTTTATATCATGAAGGTAGTTGATTTGAGCCATGTGAGAGTTTTTACTATCACATGGCTTGAAATAAAACCGGTGATATCATGATATAAAACAATATTGAGCCTAAATTCGTGCAATAGTCAAAAATACGAAAATAGATAGAAAAGTCAAAATTTGACTCATGATATATTTTTACTATCACCCTCTTTCAGGCATTCCAATATTGGTATAATGTAATAATAGGGAATTGTCATCATTTAGGAGACCGATCTGTGCATGCAAGTGAAATTAAAATGTAACAATTAAAATAAAATGGATATTTTTTTATTATTTTTTTATTTTTTTTTTATATTGTTTTTTTTTTTTTAATTTTTTTTTTTATAATTTTTTGCTGATTTTCTAGGAAAATGCCTTTTTGCCGGCTCGCGGACTTATGACGTCATTGTGTAATTTTCTGACTGTAAGACATTCATTTGAAACAGAAATGTATTAATAATATGTTGAGGCAAATTATAGTAGCCTGGCATTGCGCTTTAACAGTGGTAAAAATCGTGATGAATTTCGGACTTGTAAAAAATATATATATCTTAAACCATGCCATTCCATTCCATTATCTATTACATGTACTTTGTTTTAAAAATAAAAAAAAAGGGGTTTGGGTTTTTTAATTAATCTTGACAACACGAAGATTGTCAGTACGTGGTCAAAAGGTCGCTCACCGATGTCTATATTTAATTGTTTTGTGCAATATATCAACTTCTTCTTTGCAGAAATTTGCTCTTTTAATGATGCCAAAATGGAGGCACTGTTGATAATAGATGCCACGAATTACGTTTGTTTGAAGTTAGTCTTTCCTCTATTTTCACCGGTAACGAATTGACCACTAACAATAGTTAAAAAACAAAAACACAAGCGAAGTAACATATTGTGATAATCAACATTCAAACTGTCTTTCAACATAATACTTTCCAACGATTTTATGAATTTCATGAAATACGGCTATAATATTGCAACGTTGATTGACAAAGCACAAATACGCAATTGAGAGCTACCAATTCTTAGACCGTGATACCTGTACGGCATGTCGAGTAAGGCTTAAGTGCGAAATTTTTCCGGCAGCGGCGCACCCTAGTACTGCCAAGTTATACGGCAACATGCCCTTCGAGATTGCAGGGGGGAACATAATGAAGAAACCCGTTTTGAATAATCATAAATTAAAACTCAACATGGAAAAGAATGAATTCATTGTTTTTGGATACCCTCACACATAAAACAAAACGTTGTTGCATATTCCAAGTTGCAACATTAACTGTTAAAATCAACCACCTCGGTTCTCAAACCGGAGTCTATCTTGACTCAACCTATCCGTGAAAAAATTAGGATCGCACTTATGTCGTACACTAATTTTCAAATAGGAATAGTCTTGATATGAAGCGGATACGTGGCAGATTGACTTTGCCATCCTATTGTGCGCTCTCTTGTCCTGTCCAGACTGGATTATGGAAATTTCACTTCTCGTTGGTACAACATTGCTAACCTGCAAAGGGCTTCAACGTATTCAAAAACGGGCTGGTCCGTATCATTGTTGGCTGAAACGCCGTGATCTCATTTACCATATTTGCAGATCTTCACTGGCTTCCAGTAAAAGAACGTATCAACTTTAAGTTGCTTAACATATGTTTTCATGTCTACATTGGATGTGCCCCTTGTTGTCTTCAAGATGACAATCAACTAGCCTCATCTATGGACACTGGTGGCTACTCTCTACTTTCTTATCAGGATATTACTCGACTGGTCAAACCCCCACTATCCGTCGTGCTGGTGATCACTCTTTTCATGTTTGTGGGCCACGTCTACGAATTACACTTCCACCAAATTCGCATGGCTCCCACACGCAGTAGCTTCAAAAAGCTCATCAAAACATATTTATTGCCTTGGTTTTAATTTGTACTCTTTGAAAATTTTTATGTTATTTTCTTGTTTGTAAGCGCCTTGATATGTTTTTCATGATTTGGCGCAAAATAAGTCTTTGTATGTATGTATGTATGTAGTATGTATGATCACAAAGAACTAAAAAGCAAAAAGGAGGGTTGGTGTTCAAAGGCCTCAGTTACTTTCAACGAGGGGGTTTTATGGTTTTTGTTTCTTCGTCACTGCTGAAACTTGGAGTAAGGCGGAGACAAAGACTCTTTGGAATTAAATTTCCCATGATATATGTATTTATGCAATTGAGACATAAAGTTATAAATATGTCATATCACAATAAGTAGCATTTATGCCTTATTTTTTTATTTGTCTTTACATGAAACTGGGCATGTATTGGCTACCATGAATACCTATAGTGCATTTCAATGATCGTCCACGGATCATTTAATGATAATCTGAGGGTTTAATTGCTTGCAGACGTAAAACAATTATGCCTATAGTCTGATTTTTATTCCGTCAGTAAACGGATGATGTCGATGGTACGAATTAATGTGGAGGGATGTGTTGAGACTTAAAAAACTAAAAAGCGTATTAAAAGCTGAAATGCTAAAAATTTGTCAACATGTAAGATGCTTGAACCCCTTGCGACATGAACCTTTTTGTATCGAATTTGTAAAAGGCGTCAACCACGATTCATTGAACAGATTTTCGTAAAGTTGAGACACGCATCGATTCTTTTTTGGAGTCAAAGAATGGATAAAGTGTCCTGAACATCAAGGCGGGTGAGGGAGGAATAGGCCACGTAGATATTGTAGTTTGTTATGGCTGACCAAAACCTCTAAATAACTTAATATAGGTAAATGATTGGACAAGTGGAAATTTCTGGAACAAGACGAATAAAGTAATATAAATTATCAGAATTTTTTAATATTTCCTTATTGACGTAAAATAAACGTTGGTTAGTTAATTAATTACTTATTCATATCATGCTTGAGGGTTTGTTCAAGTTTATTGTTGGAATTAAATGCAGTGCAATGGCTTGTAAACATTTGCTTCATGAGAAAAGGGAATTTTTTTAATTATGGCCTTAATCTGATCCGGTATCGTGACATCGAATTTCTATTGTATGATTGGGTAAAGACATACAACCTCTCAGAACAAATGTAATCGTCGACACGCCCGAAATATTTTAATGAATGACAGGAATAAAAATCCGACTATAATCTATTCACTTTGGCGGTGAACATTTTTGGTAACGGACTTACCGTTCAGTTTGGGACAGGCGGAACATAAGAAGTCTCTCTTTCAGCGTGAAAAGATACAAAAATAATAGAACGGTTAGGTTAAATTTTTCAGGAAGTACATTCTCAAATAGTCAGGTTTGAATGCTTTAAAGTGCGGGTAATATTGCTTCTGCCAAATGCAGTAAGCTCTCCAATGTCGACATTTTGTGTAGAAACGGCGCGTTATCAATGAAATAAATACAATCATCATTCTTATAGTGAAAAATGGATTTTCGTTAGTCAATTAGTTATCAGTTCACACCAAAGTGGTTTAGGGGATCATTTTCAATTTAAATTAAATTACACTTTACTGATACGGTACTTCAAATTGACGGATTCCACAGGTGCTCATCAGGATTCACTGGAACAAGTTGTGAAATTTCTTCTAATGAGCGTAAGTAAGCTATTGGAGTTACATTAATTACATTTTGTAAGTAATCTATTATTAATGAAATGCAAGTCAAATTATCGTCATTGGGCAGGAAAACCGCTCATGTGCCTTTGGCCCTTGAACATGTATAAAGGTAATCTTAAATGTAACTTATACTATGTGATTGCTTTAAGCATGTTCAAGGGCCAGAAAAACATATAGGTTTTTCCTGCCCAGCAACGTTATGTAAGTGTGAAGGTGCCAGTGTTCTTACAGCTTTTAGTTTTGGTTCAAGTGCACTTAAGTAAATATCTATAAAGTAAATAATGTTACATATGATCCAACCTGATATGCCCAACCTTTTACAAGCAAACTTCTCATGAAACAGAACCATGCATATCTAGGCCTATGGTATATCGTATATATATGTAAAAATTAGGATTTAAATTCACTTACATTCAACCATCAGATTCAGATTTGCTGTCACTGTCTTCCATCAACTTGATTAGGATTTGATTTGTCAATATCAACAATATTCCTCTTGCTCCAGTAGGGGTTTCATATCCCAATAACATGTTTTGTTGCATTTTTTGTAGAGCTTCTTCGAACAGTTTTTGAACCCATTTTAGTTTAAAATCCTTGTTATGTTTCGCAACATAAGCTTTGATTAGTGACCAAATGAGTTCTATTGGGTTGAGATCCGGATGATTAGGAGGAAGACGAACTATCTCATGGCCATATGCTTTGGCCAGATTATCTATAATGCACCTGCATAACGCAAGGAAAATATTGATGGCCTGTCCTTCTTTAATCCCACACTGACCTGACAGTGACCATTACGCTACTCTCATCTAATCCACTACATCAAAAGACTGGGTATAGAGTCAGACTTATTTTCATGTTTTATACAAAACATGCTAAAAACAAATCAATTAATAAATTTAACCTGAGATTGAGTTTTCGGGGTTTTATAGTGTTATTAACCGCATACCCCAGATGTGGGAAATGGTTGGGAAACCATGGTCTCTGCAAGTGTAACAAAAACGTTGGAAATAGCTGTTCATTTTGTTCTAAACATTGCCAAAATATCAACATACACTTGTAAAGTATGGGATTGTAAGACTAAAATATACACGGTGTATTAAAGTTTTAATTATTATTATCATTTCTGGGTGTTGTGTATATCGCCTTGTCCTTTAAAAATCAATATTGAAATGCTACAAATATTTTTTACAAAAATTATATATAATTTTTTAGTTTTTTTCTTTTTTTACTTTTTCAGTTTTTTCTCATTAAATGCCATAAACAAGCTTTTTGCAAACATCTTAGCATTTTCTAATGCAAAAGAGGCCTCCCTGTGCATAGTCTGCAGGGCAGCAAACGGGGGTGATAGCACAACGAACCGTGAATTGCATTTCACCTGTTCCCTAAGCCTCGAACAATGTCTACAGAATGTAGATTAGTCAAAAACTCACCCGGAACCTAAGTGTTCTCTTCTTTAATCAATTGAGCCACCACTCGCGTTATCAATGATTTATACAAAATACCAAACAATGGTAGATGTTTCATATAGTACTCTCAAGTATGCAAATGAGGCGTTGCAATTGTTCCGTCATGTGATGGTATTTGGTGGTCAATGCCATACCTCATTTGTAACCCTAGGGATTATCTGAAACGTCTACCAAAGAGGATATATTGAGGTCTAGTTTTCCTCTAGACAGGTCAGATTGATAATTTCTTAATATGTAGCATTTTTGTTAAAGTTGGTTAAGCAAGTGTTTCGGAATAATGTGAGGGTGCTGAACCAAAATGGCTGTTACAGGTGCGCAATTGTCGTTTCACCTTCAAAATTCGCAAAAAACAAAATGGCCGCCTTGTCAACACATTTGTGCTAAAACGTGGGTTTAAGGCAATAGCAGGTTGGAGAAGTGGGGGGGGGATGGCAATACCCATGTTATGGGACACCGAGGATCATATGGCTGCTACAAAACCTGTACCTAGCTTAGGTTTGCTGCCATTTTGAAATTCAAGATGGCCGCCTATTTTAGTGTAAGCTATCAAACGCCTTTCATGCTATAGACAAAGATAGCAGTGCAATACACATGTTTGTTACACTGAGGATTCCCTGTTGGCGACTACAAAACTTGTACCGTAGCTTGGTTGTTGCATTGGAAATTCAAGTGGGCCGCAATATTATTAGTGTCAGCATCCAACGCTTTCATGTTACAGACAAAGATAGGCAGCCTTGGAGCAATTACCCATGTTTGTGACACTGACGATTGAATATGATACTACAAAACTTGTGACATAGTCTGGGGTTTGCTGCCATATTGAACATTAAGTGGCCGCAATATACGGCTAGCTATCCAATGCCTTTCATGGTATAGACAAAGACATGCAGAGCATTACGCATTTTGTTGTGACACTGATGATTCCATATGGTGCCTAGATCATCCATTGTCGTCCTTTCGTTCCGTATTCATGCACCCAGAGCAGAAACACGATAGTAGAACTACAACTCGGAATGTTCAACGACCGAGTAGAGTCGACGTTGAATGCATGCAAAGATATTCAGAGAAATTTGCAAGAAACTGAAATTTCAACCGACAATAGATCTTTAGCATCAAGGTTAAAGCCAATTAAGGGCCCCGTTATGCTCTGTGAAACTTGGACCTGCAGCAGTCGAATGCATTCTCAATGACGTTTTGAACATAGAATGAGGGTGGTCATTTCCACCCTATTGTCCGCTTGCTCAGGTTTTGAACAAGAGAACGAGAGACAGGGCTATGGCGAACCCAATCGTGATATCCATTTCGGATTCAACTTGTCGCATACCACCCTGCTTCTTTCCCAGTGGGAATTAAGGGCTATGACACAACTCACTATACATGTAGGCCAGCCAGACCCCACTAATGTCAACATTACCCTTAGCGTCGGGGGAACCTCTCATCATAGATCATTCAACAGGCTTTTTTCCGAACAGTTTTTGCCCCCCCGAAGTTATCTCCAAGTGGGGACCATTTACACTAAGTCGCACAATCAACCAGGAAGGCATGTGTTGGCTGTGTCTAAAAAAAGTTTGTTTAAACAAAATAAAAAAATTGCAATCCCATCCCAAGAGAGACTTAGTCATAACCGAAACTTAATGGTGTATCGATCCGCTATTTCACAGTATCACCGACCAGATAGAGGGAGAAACATTTGGAAAAATTTACGTGGTTCCTACATGATGAAAGGTTTTCATTCATCCAACCAGCTATTCATAGAAACATGGAAGTGGAACCGGTGCTGAATTTCCTGTGACTTTGCCGCCTTGGGAAGACCTTTCTCAAAATATATGTTGTGCATTGAGTTAAGCCTTGATTTTGTAACCCGTGCCACATCGGGAGAATTCATGTTTGACTAGTATTGATTTCAATTTTGTGGAGTTTCAAAGAGTGTTCTATATTTAATTCCTTCTCGCTTGCAGAACCAGAGTAGACCTGGTTATCCGGTTAAGAGTGTTGAGATATTGAATCCTTTTCCAAATATATAGGCCCCGAATGCATTTTTATCGCCTTCAAAGCATATTGTGGCAGTGATTTTGCATTTTCACAAATTCTTTCAGAGCAAGAAAAGCCGCCAACAATTCTAAATAATTTGTGGTATTTTCCCCATTCCTCGTTCACCAGTCTCCTTGTCTGTTAAGTAGACAGTGACTCCCCAACCTTGGAGAAAGCCATCGGACATGATTGTTCAGTTCTGGATGATGGCGGGTTGGCGTAGTGGCTCATGCACCCTCTCGCCCTTCATCAATGCGACCCGGGTTTGATTCCCTGCTGAGCCAGTGTCGTATGTGGAATTTTTGGTGCGGTTCCATACATGTCCTCGCCGGTTTTCTCCAAGAACTTTGGTTCCTTCCTCCTGCATTGAAATCGGACTTCTTTCCTAAAGCCTTTCTTGCGTTCTGGATTTACTCGTTGTGTTGTAGCAGCCTAAGGGAGTGCCCCCGTTAAGAATAGTATTAATATTGCTATCGCGGCTTCCCATTTTGTCCAGTTTGTGTAAACGTAGTTTTTCCCACCAGTTCATTCTTGAAGGCTCTCTTGTGACAGCTGTATGAAACCTCTCCTCTCTATCAGAGATTGGAATAGATCGCTTTGCATCGCTCTGACATCTTATCGGAGGCTAGAAGAATGTCTTCCGCCATTACTCTTCCCATTTTTTCTATCACACAGCTCATTCTTGGTTTAATTGCTGTTGTTGTTTCTTAATGATTTCTAACAACGTCTTTACTGAAGTCACTTTTCTTCTGGAAGTCTGGAAGGGGCACGATAGTCCTTCCAAATGAAGGAGGATTTTGTTTGTCTGAATTGTGTATCGACTCTTTAAAATAGTGTTTTTCCAAATCGTATAGCGTCCATATAATCTTCTGATCATTCTTATTGCACCAGACATTTTGCCAATTGAATGGATTCCAATTTGACAAGCTCTGTTCTGTTTTGATAGTGATTCCGATTTCATATTGAAGACCGTGTGAAACGGAATACAGCGTGAACTAATTGTTGCGTTCATCGAGTGCCCTCTTCTTTACCGTTTGTAGCCGGACTATAGTACGGCGGACTATATTACTTCTACACCTTGTTCCCCCCTCGATTTATCACCAGCATTATATAGTTTTTCAAGATCCGTAATTAGATGTTAATGCCTCCCATGCCCGGAAGATCAAACCCTTTCCCATAACCGCTTATACTGAATTCGTCGCCGAGACTTGTCATAGGTTTGGGAGTCCTGAGAGCCGGTATCGTGCGGAATAGTAATGGGGCGGAAACCACTGTCGTCTGCGAAAAAAATTCTCCGTCCCCTATTGCTTTATTACTATGTGAAAGCAGATGAGAAGGCCTGCATTGAGTTTGCCCCCGGAGGCTGACACCCTGGGTGGACCGTTCGGAGAAAACCCCCTTTAGATAGGGGTTCTGCATGGCTCTGTCTATAACATGAAACGATGAAGCTATCCTAACAAATGGCGAGCCATCTTTAATATCAAAATGGCAGTAACCAAGGCTAGGTATGCAGTAGCCATAAGGAATCCATCAGTAGGTCATAAACGTTAAACATGGGTATTAATTGCTCTGCATGTTTTTTTGTCCATAACATGAAAGGCCCTGGATATTTGATCCTAATAAAAATGGCAGCATCTTGAATGTCCAAATGGCAGCCATCTGTAATGTCAAAATGTCAGCCATCTTGAATTCACAATGTCAGCCATCTAACTTCAAATGGCAGCCATCTTGACTTCAAAATGCAGCAAACCCAAGCTATGTACAAGTTTTTGTAGTAGCCAACAGGGAATCCTCAGTGTCACAACATGGGTACTTGGCTTTGGCATGTCTCTGCTCGAGGCCCTAACATGACGGCGCTGGATAATTGCACCCTCGAATACCCTAACAGTTTGCTTAACCACTTTTAACATAAAATGGCCTCCAGCACTTTAATTGAGCACAAATATTCAATTTTTGACCTGTCACTCTCATGTTGCATAGCAACGGGAAAATATGAACAAAATTGTTTTGAAAGTGTAAGTTTTTAACTGACATTTGGGTATACTTCGTACATATCTCTAGCAGCTCCATGGGGAATTCCAACTGTACAAATGTTCGAAAAGTCCACTCATTCCAAGTCCATAAAAATGGAATGTCTTCACATTTCAATGATTTTGTATTTTTTCTTAACCAATTTTTATTGATTCTTATTTAGCAAGTGTAACGAATTTAAGCATTTTAATAAAGGAACAGATGTTGATTGTAGCAAGGGAAATATAGCCACAAAAAAACGTCAATTGAAGTTGAAATAATGAAATAACGTTACGGGCTTGTAACGCCCCTGTTATGAATAGGGGCGATTTTCTCTAAACAACAGAACGCTTTACGGGTAGCAACCGGAAGACTGGAATGGGGGACATATCACGTTGGATCGACTATATTAGTAGATATAGTGGATATAATATTGGGATGGCATCAATAATATACTGAATAATTTATCTTAGTGATACTAGGACGTAAATATATTGTAAATTTATAACATTATTTTAATGCAACACCTTTTGTATTTGTTTTATATAGGATTTTGCTCGCCTAATTATTGCTTAAATGGAGGGTTCTGCCTGACAGAAGATGGTACAAATGTTACATGTCTGTAAGGAAATAATACCAATACATATTTTTTCTCCATATTTTTGAAAATTGTTTCATAATTCATATTATATAACACGTAGTTAAAAAAACACCGACAACACAAAACTGATAATACAGGGGGTATCAAAATGAAGTGATCAGTTGTGAAATATAACCCTTAAGGTTCGTTCATACCTCGCTGCACTGTGTGCAGTGCAGTGCCGATAATATATCGATCACTTGCTGCAGCAACTCAACGTAACCAACGCACGTTGCAGTGTAGTATGAACGAACCCTAAGGGGCAACTTCAAAACTCAACCGCCCGTCAACCAGCGGTTAAGGGTGGTTGAACGGCGATTCATTGTTCAGAACAATAGAAAACCGGTTCCAACTGGAAAGACCCGAGCGGATCCGGCTGGCAACCGGTGGCTGAGTTTTGAAGTGGCCCCTAACCTACTTCTTGGTTTAAACCTACGTGCCGTGAGAAAGGGAAGGAATAAAGGGAGAAAAAAATTTTCTCTCTTCGTGCTGTAGATTTTTGTAGTCAATGGTAACGTTAGGGTTAAAAAAAAACTTAGGTCGTTCGTCAACATGCAATAGTGTTAGGTAAACCAGTATCTTTTATTCAACAAGTGCAACATCATTAAAGTATGACCATTGTTAAAGACTCTGTGACCATTTTTGTAAAATATGCAGAAATTGCATTTGCGCAAAGTGAAAATTACAAAGTTTGAATCAAATTTGTTTCAATACAAATTCGATCTAAGTCCTCGACATGCCCGTCATTTCTCTGGATGCATATGACTGTTCTTATTATCATGGCAGTAACAGCGCGTCTGATACGAGCTTTGTCCTAGCTGGCTGAGTGTGGCAACTTCTTCAGTAATCCGTCTTTCCAGTTCATCAAGATTATCAGGAGGATATACAAAACATCAGCTGATGGCCCTACGAGAAAATCAAAAGGATTAATATTATGAGAACATGGAGCCATTCCAACTGGGGATTCAATGCAATGACACGATTGCTAAATAATTCTGCAAGACGTCTTGTTACAGTACTCCTTCTGTGTGGAGGGCATCATTCTGTGCCCACCAGGCATGCTGAAACAGTCCAATTCTCTACATGCGAAACGGGGGATTTTCTCTTCATCAAATGGAACAATGCCATCATTAATCATCTGGAAAGTAAATGGTCACAAGTAAATGGTCACATTCTATCTGGTGCCAAATAGAAGGCCGAGGCGTTAACTCGCCAGTTCTGCTGTTTTTTACAGACGATATTACAAATACGGTATTCGGTATTCCACCCCGTGTTTTGAAGACTTGTTCTAGTAGTGTTGCTTCAATTCTCCAGAAGTAATTTCAGAATTGGTCTCCGCTGGTTCACTTTCCATTTACTGATTAAATGCAAATATTTCGCCCATATATTAAACAAATGATAGATCAGTCCCACCTAATTACAGACGTCAATCATCTGCAAGTTATTAGAACACATCATCCATGAACATATCATGAGTCATTTTGAGAAGTTTGAAATCCTAGCCGATCAACAACATGGTTTCCGTAAACGAATTGCCTGTAAGGCTCAACTCTCTGCCCTGTTTGATGACCTGCAGACGATTTTGTATAAGAGAATCCAAGCTGACCTCACCATCAGCAAGGCTTTTGACACCGTCTCCCCTCAACGTCTCCTGACAGAGCTCCATCCTGTCGGTAAAGAAACAACATACTTTCCAGGATCGACAAATTCCTCATTAAACGTCATCAGAAAATGGCAGTTGACGGGGAGAGTCTGTTCGCAACATTCGCCTGTGTCGTCGGGAGTTCATCAAGGGACGGTGTTTCGACCCTTCACAGACATCAACGATCTTCCATCTAATTTGACTTCAGATGTGAGATTATTCGCTGATTATTGTATAATATATCGGGAAATAACAAACCAAAATGATGCTGAAACCTTGCAGATCGATATTGACAACCTCTGCTCCTGGGAAAACAGTCAGATGGGTTTTAACCACTCGAAATGCTTCGCCATGAGGGTCACCAACAAAAAGAGTTTCATTATAAACCAGTACTTAATGGGCCATCATATTCTCGAGGACGTCGACAATTACCTCTACCTAAGCAAATAGAATTCTGGGCCTCTTCAGGAGAAACCTTTCCAGCTGTAGCAGATCTACTAAAACCACTGCTTACTTTGCTTTGATTCGTCCCCTGCTAGAATAGTTTTACACCAATACCAACAAAACTGCAAAGATACTCTGGAAAAATTCCAAAGAAGAGCCGCCAGATTGTCTTCAACGACTACAGCCGTACTGCCAGTGTTTCAAAGATTTTAGATCTAAAGTGGGACAGCCTTGCATCCAGACGTAACAAAACCAGATTCCACACCATCTACAAAGAAACACAAAGAAACTACAAAGAAATCGAGGGTTGACAATCAGAAGCCTTAACTCAAAAATACTGCTTTTGAGAATGTGATGTTTAATATTTTCTACTAAGCAAATCTATTCATTACTCAAAATGTAAACATCCCATAAAGCTCATATATGGTACTGTAAGCAAACATTATATTAACTTTAGTAAACAAAGAACAATTTTTAATTATGAACAGCAGAATTAAAGGAAAATTCTTTAATATTTCTTTAATTGCTGAGTTACGTCCTTCTGACGGTAACTGAAAACGGTAATCTGTGAGTTACATTTTCAATCATGCCTATGAATGACACATTATTTCAATCAGATGTTTAAGCATGTCATCCCTTTGGAATGTTTCAAAAGAAATCATCAATATAAGTGGGAAAGGGAGCTAAAAAGCCGTTGCAATTCTGCCAATTGTGCAAGCTATGAAGCCTCAACTCACTGTTTGGCCAAATACATTTACAATCAGAAGGTTGTAACTCAGAGTTAAAGGTGCAACGAGAGATTTCACAAATCAGGCGCCCCTAAAAAATGAAAGTACTGATTTTTGGCCTGATGTAAAGCTTTCCATCAAACATATCCCCATCTAAAAGGATTAAGCTGAGAAATGTTGCTTTGGTACAAAAATTGTGAATTTTCTAATTTCGTATAGGAGCAAATACGAAATTCAGCCTATGTTTTATATTGAAATATAAGCGAATCAAAATCACCTTTTTTCTCTCTTTTAAGACATTTCTGTAGCCAAATACAAGGTAAGAAATCTATTGAGTGTCAAAGCTATACAAAATATTTGTGTGTCTCAAAATCTCTCGTTGCACCTTTAAGGCTTTCTGTTAGTAAACAAAGTGTGCACCATTGAGATGTGGTGAAGTGTTATTTTGCTTTAGGCAATAGGAAGTAGACTTGAGTTAAGGCTTCATGGTTTTCAGAATCTGTAGGTGTTACAGATTTTTTTGGTACCAAAAACCTCAAAATCACCAAAAAGTGAGTTACGTCCTTCTGTTTGTCAACCCTCGAAATCACATTGACTGCAGCCAGACATTTGACTAAACACACCAATGGGACCTTCATTTATAAATCACGACAAATAAGAATTGCCACCAGAACATTGTATCCTAGGACACTGTCTGAATGCAATTTTCTGCATAATCATATTCGCTGTCCACCATCTCTACTGACTTTCAAAAATCACCTAGACTCTTATGACATAGAAAGCCTGCTCAGCCGTGCACATGTTTAAAATTTAATTTGCTGACGTCCCCATGCAAGCGCTAATTGCACGGGTAGCCAATCCAGGGTAGGAATTTAGGTTTAAAGATGTTATCTTGTTGAAAGTGGCAGATGAATTCCCAATGCATTTCGACAGCTAACTCTTCGACTTCTTGCCTGGACGACCACATGGTTCCTTGATCAGATTTCGACATGTTCCAGTTCGGCGATACTTCTCATTAGTTTTAAAAACGGCACAACGTGAAGGCAGGCGTACGTTTGCATATTGCTGAGAGAATCTCCGAAGCACTTCTGCTACAGTCTGAGTGCAATTGTACCCTGTAACAAGGAATGTCATTGGCTGTGATGTTAACTGTGCTCAAGCCATGCTTCTGTTCTAATTCCACTTGCGTGATGGAACAGTGACACACATTTCATCCTTGGAATTGTGTTGTATAGCTACAATGCACATGATTTTGAAACCGTACAATTTGAATATGGTTGGAGGACCTGACTGTTTTCCTTGTGAGTACAGCAATAGCCAAGCCCATGCATTGAAGCATACAATCCTCGCGCAACTGCATCTTCACCTGTCTTATATACAAAAACGGCCACAGAATCCTTGATGGTTGTCACACCTCATCAGAGGACAAAATGTTGATTTACCTAATACTAGAGCATGTTGGCCAAACAGCACATACTTTTTTTAAATTAAATGTGCTTTTCAACCGTTTTCTTCGTTTGATACATCGTGTAGTTTAAAGTCTGACTGTTCAAGATGTTGGTAACAACAATTCTTGAGCGTGGCCAAAATAAGCATGTGTGGCAGGAGGTATGGTCCACCGGACTCATAGCCCATCTACAACTGTAAAGGATAGGGCACTCGATTCAGTTAACTCTTCACGCAACATTAGTTTCAGTTCACGCTTTATTCCGTTGTCGTCAATGGAGTCCGGACTATTGCTCCGGGTGGACCATATCTCCTTTGACACCAGTCATTTAGCGTAGCACGTCATTTAAGACCGCACGATAGTGGGTCGTGATTTAATAAATGCAGAGATGTTCGTTTCATAGATCAATCTCATAATTAAGGAGGAGTATTTATTTACGCCAGAGGTGGAAGATTTGATAAAGAAATACAATAATTTTTTTATGTGAGCAAGAGAATGAGTAATACAATTTTCATCAAGGAGAGAGTGGGAACATAAACTTTTAATTGGAGAAATTTCATAAAATTTGGGGGTGCAAGTTTTTGAACGGACGCGAAGGGGGGACATAAAATCCTTCCCCCTAAAAAAATTGAATTCCTCCACCTTCGGCGTAAATACTGACCGCTCCAATGCCGCCGCATAACGTTTGTTTGCATAATTTAGATAATTAAATAAACACATGTAATAGCATATTCTATTAAGCATGACATATAACAAGCACTCAAAAAGGAGCTGGTGAGAACGACGAAAACAAGAAGTTACATGAAAAAGCACGGGCTCAAAAAACTTGGCCGAAGTAGAGCATGTGTGCCTAATCTGTGCACATTCGATCTTCTCAGGAAAGAAAGTCTTATTTGTATTTTCTGTCCGTAAACGATCGGAAATTACAACACAATGGAGTATGGGGAACCGTGAAACTGATGTTTGTTCATATTACATAGGGATAGCGTGGCCCACTGGTTAAGGTATTCGCCTTTGCTGCAGAAGGTCCCCGGTTCGAGCCCCGGTGGGGCCGGCCACTTGCTGGTATTTAACTAGGTACTAAATTCTGGATTTGATTTGTAAGAACTATTGATTAAAACTGGAATTCCGCTATCCCCGTGGTTCATTTGGACTTGGGCAAACGAACCATGTGAATACTCCGTCCTTCGGAGGGTGGCCTGCGTTAAGCCGTCGGTCCCATTTATACATGGAGAATCACGCTGTATATGTAATTCGAAGCCAGTAGGGTGTTAGGGTGTGAAAACGTCCAGGCTACCTGGGCATCATTGAAAACAGTGTTGAACACTATGAATGATTTACCCAAGACTAAATACGACAAACAAACATCAAAAACGCACCACCAGAATTTTCTGAAATCTTCTGACAATTAGTGGATCATAAACACAAATGAAGATAACTAGACTAGATCACGAAAGCACCATTATAGAAACATATATTACTCCTTGATAAAAGTTGTATAGCCCTTGTTCATTTCAAGACAATGGTCGTTGTACCACAACATTATTATTCTGAACCCCTTTCAATGGTTGCTTTTGAGAGGTATGGGGACGGGTGTAAAACCTTTAATGAATCAACAAAAAGATTATAATTGGACAGGACACAAGCACGGTAAACGTTCAGATAAAAAACGAGGTGCAATGAGAGGCAACTTAAGAGCCGTTGGGCAGTAATAGGAACTAGATAACATACCTGTAAATCTCCTTGGGAGTTGCAAGATGTGGAAAGTTACACATTTAGCGTAAATTTGGGATCCGTTTAATGCCAACATCCAGACGATTATGTGGAATTCAACTACTGTACGATAAGAAGTCCCGTTTTCAAAAGAGCACGCAACCGTAGCTAATACCCAGGGGGAGGGGGGGCGGGCCGGTGGTGGATGAGCGTCGTTTTTACCGAAAAAGGATAATCGTATTAAAGGAACGCCTATATGGAGCGAGAGTTATGTAAGAGTTGGACTTTAGCTGATAATAACTAAGAAGTTAAATGTGATTTGTTTAAACCAAATTGAGGGAAAAACTGATAAATGTTAATCTAAGAAACTGAAAGTGAGGCCTACCATTTAAAACGTATTAATATCACCAGCTGATTATGGCATTGCATTTGATAATATGGTTTCTTAAATTTGGAAGGGTAGGTAGATTTTATTTTGGGCTTACATGGTGAATAGGGTGGGTTTTAGGTGAAAGATTTTCAGCTCGTGCTAAATGTAATACAAATCCGGAACCATAGGCCTTGGAGGAGGGGAAGAAGATGAAATCAATTAAGATTAAGGTTACTAAACCATTGCTAATTTAGTATCACAAATGAAATATAAATTTTTTAACAGCCATTTTATTACGTTACACGCAAACTTCGTATGCGCTGAAAGTGCACGGGGAGGTACTCCCTGCCACTTCGCGGTCGCTACGCCACTGATTTTGGACTAATATTTCAGATTTGGAGGGGTTGGAATAGATTGGCAGAACGGCTTTATGACATGATAAGCGGTTCTGTCAGGAAATGAGGCGGGATGCGCCATCCTCCCGGACTTTCGGCCCCATCATGGGTTTACTTTCATGCAGGTTCGAAAAAAAAATCTTTTATTATATTTTTGGTAACCAGAGAATTGTGATTTTGAATAACATCGTTTGTTTCTGGTTTGTAACATGTCAATGTTTAGAAGGGGGGGGGTGTGAAGGAATTTAATACCGGTATTTATATTGCGAGAAATTGTTTACAACTTCGATCAAAGAATATGAAATCTCGAAAATAATGATTAAAAGACACCAGGTACAGAACGTTTGATATATGGCAGGGTGTGTAGCCAAGGGGAAGGATTCATATTTTTAAAAAGGTGACCTTTCCCACAATTGTTTGCACAAAGTGGCATCCGTATTTTCTGTGAGATCGAGCTCTTAAAATACAGTTTTCCAGAAAAAATGGGACAGAGCTCCGCCGTCTGAAGCCCAATATTAATAAACTCTCTGTATAAACTAAGTCCCGTTTATAGATGTATTTTTTAAAGACATGAGAAAGTTGTCAAGGCCTAAACTTTAAAAGCTTTGAAAACTTCAAAACAAGACCGCTATTAGAAACAAGAACATTTTTGTTGATTTATCCCTTGCCACAGTTTGCATTAAGTAGTTAACTAAAATACCTTCAGCCAGAAATTTAGGCCTGCAGCAGTAAATGGTAAATAAAAATATTAATGTGAGTCAACTATCCGAAAGTCGGGGAGAAAAACTATGATTAACAGCTTTTGAAATTGAAAATCTTTCAAATCTAGTTCTGTTATCATTGGAAAAGATAGGGCCCTCTTTCCTAAAACTTATTGGTCTCTATTTACTTATTTTATTTCCTAAAATCCCCGAAAAGGGGATATTGCAGCACAAACCGGGAGTCTCCGCAGAAGAAGAAAACGGGAAGAGTTGGCAGTTATGATTACACCCTCATTACACACCCATAATTATAGTGCCCTCACAGTGTTTCCAAATGAAGGATCTGAACCTTTCAAAAATGGTTCCAGCGGCTAAAATGCAGTTTTCTTAGACTTATTTGCCGCACATTGCTCCAGGACTCATTTTTCTTGGGAGTCAAGTATATTTCTTGTCCATACCTTCCAGCTGAAATTGACTTGCACGGTTTCCATCTCAGAAAATAACCTATAGTTTGCATGCCACAGAAAACCCACACCAACCACTTGTAGTAAGAAATCATTACACAGGGGTACGTTTTTCTCCTTTTGTTTTGTATGAACCCTAGACAGGTTGTGTTTATGAGAAATCAATCATACATGCGTTCAATATTGAAAACGACTCAAAAACCATTGCAAAATGAAAAATTTGTGAAAAAATGGGTATACGATTTATGCAAGTAAAATCTTAGAAATGGGTTATAGTTTTAGATCCAAAAAAAATTGAGGCACGTTTTTTCTGGCAATTTTTCTTAGATTTCGGTAATATTTAACGTATATACAGAATCTCGCTTCCCGTTTAGTACATCTAAAAAAACCATTGAAAAATACGATGAGAGTTAATAGATAATAGGTTTGGGCTCCAGGACCAGAACCCCCACCCCACCCCCCCCACCCATGCTGGCAGGGGAAAAAATAAACTTAAACCCACCGGAACCAAAAGACATTTGTACTTATTTACATAAATATAACAGATAAACAAAAATAAGCATTATTCTTCTAATATTTAATAATTTGGATCTTGGATTTGGCACAAAATAACTAAATTAGTTTAAAAGTATTTAATTGGGCAGCGGCGGTTACGAAAATGGCATTTGACAAACATAAAATGTCATTTTCCGACCATCAAAAATTGAAATTTTTTTTATTTCGATTATATTGCAAGTATTGTTGTCTTAGAAAAAAAAAAAGAAAAAGAAAAAGAAAAAAAAAACAGTTTTTGTTTCCAGTAGGCCGCTCGCATTTTGATTTTGGAGCCATTTTACCGCGTTTTTTTAAATTTGATTACTGAGAAATTTGCACTTTTTAGGGAACTTAAGTGCATCAGGATGGGGGATAGAAAACTTCTACTATTTTAAAGCATGTAAATGAATCCCAAATCGATAAATAATTCTTTTATAAACTAATAACTGACAGTAAAATATGTTTGCAAACTGTTTTGAATTGCATTTGATGATTGAGATAATTTTTGGGGAAACTCCTTTAAAAAAATCAAAAATTTTTCTTTTTGGACTTTTTTTAATATCATTTTGTGATAATTGGTTTTGTTGGCCTTATGACCATTCATATGGTTAAGTTAAAAAAATATCGGGCCCTTACCCTTCGATCAATGCAATTACATAGGAAAAGAACTAAAAAACAGAAGAGATCTAAACAAATGGTGCGACCATTAAGGTAGAGTGCTGCCATCAGCCCTTCGATGATAAAAAAAAAATATCAACGGGGTTAGAAGAACACTTAAGCCTAAAAATGTTTTTTTTTTTTTTTTGCTTTTCAGTGTTCGTATAACGAAAAAAAAAAAAGTTCACATTCAATATCAATTTAAAAACAGCAATTGCCTAGCTTATAGTTTTTGTCTTAAAATTAATATTTTCTTAAATAGGTAATTTTTATCATTGAGTTAATTAATGATTATTCTTTACCATTTATTAAAAGTGTCAAAAATATGCAACAAATAAGCTCATGCGTACTAATGATAGAATTTTGTCATAAATACTTTTGCAACTTGCTTCATTAAAATATTAATTTGCCATGGTAGATTAAAATTAGGAAACTTAAACTTTTCTCTATTTTCTGCAAAAAAATCGATTTTTTTTTAATTAAATTGACACGTTGCGCTAAAAAGTTTTTGTACTAATTGCGGTCGCGCTGACCTTTGAAATTATAAGCAGTCTCAAACCAATAAATCCATTTGAGTTGAAAGTAAAGCAGCAGAATGTAGGCCAATTGACGTAGATTTTGTTTGAAGCGCAGGCATTATTCATGTTGCCAAGATTTTTGTTCTTGATTGGGGGGAATTATGTAGCTGTTTTTTGATCCACTCCCATCGTCTTAAGCGCACCCCTATTTATCCTTACTCATTTCCTTTGATTGATAGTATAGGTGAGTATAACTATACATTTATTCTAATAATAACAGAAGGTAGAAGCGTCCAAAAGAGGTTGATTGTCCCGAGGGTCGAATCGGCTTTTGATCTTGTGGGCCGAATTGGCGTGGCCGAATTGGCGTTTGGGCCGAATCGTTGGGTTACTGGTTATGAATACAAGGCTCGTGATTGGCTGAAGACGATGAGGGGCTTTTTTTATTGCATAGGACATCATCGAATTACCGCCGTGATTTTTAACGGTTTAGTTCAGAGATTTGTATTTGGAGTTTTCTCTTAAAATATGCAACTTGTGACATTGTCACACCACCCGATGAAAATTTGTTTTATTTTTTAATATTTTTATTGGTGTCAACAAATCGTAGTTCCTCGTGAATTGAACTATAACAAAGTCTTTTCTGCTTGTGTATGGTTCAATAGGCTCGGTGTTGTATATACTACAGGAAGTAACAATTTGTAAATAGCGTACAAAAAGTCGGATATTACCACAAATATGAGCCCCAAGTGAACAAAACAAGTTACAATGGTGAAGATATCGTGGGCAAAATTGTTCAGGGCATAAATGCGACCCTTGTTTATTTAATATTATAATACTGGTTAAAATAGATTAACCATTTTTCTAGTGAATGAAGATTGCATGACGGATATTTGGACCACTGTGTGAGATTTCGTTAGAAGTAAGGTTTTGAATCAGTAGGTTGTGATTGTAAAATAACTGTAAACGGTATTTGAAAAAGTCTCCCGTCAATTCGAAACAAAAGACGGCCAGTGGCCAGGAAATCTTAAATCAAGAAACCTGCACAGAAAATTCTTTTAAAAAAATATGCTATTAGTAATTGTTTTTTCATTTCCAAAACAATTGCGTAATTCAGGTCATTTTGCTGTGCGGTCTATGCTTACATGACTTTGGCGTATTTTGTGCATATTTGTAGGTACTAGTTCTTCTCAGTTAAAGATATTCTTCCAGTACTTCTATGATATTATTTTATGTAATTTAACCTGTATGTGTATTGCAAGACATCCAGGTGCCACCCCACAAAAAAGCCCCCACTAGTAGATGAAATACAAGTGTCTTTTCTGCAAAAACTGAAAACAAAATCCTTAAAAACATTTCTTCAGGCTTTTGGAGAGTTTTATTTTTTGTCTATAGGACATTCCAAACTGAAGATATCATGAGTTCTGTTGAACGTGTTAATTTTGCTGGAACAAAATCTACCAAATGCTTTACTAAGATGATTCGTCGTTTCCTTATTCCTCTTTCTCTACATCTCTTTACTTTTACACTCGGGATGGATTTACTTTCAGTGTATGAATGGTTAGCGATTGTTGTGTGTAGTTATTGAATAACATATTACTGTGTTCCCCTCGCGTGACATATAGTAGGGTCATCAGTAGCAACTCCGTGATCGTGTTGGAACGGGTTGGCGCAGCGTATCTTTTCTCGCCTTTAACCAATGAGGTTTCGGGTTCGATCCCCGGCAGGGGCTCGTTTTCAGTGGCTTTAAGTGAAGTTGGTTTCTCCATCCATGCTCGTTCCCGCAGGTTTCTCCGGGTACTCCTGCTTCTAAAATCGAGCTTCTTGGCATAAATATCTGGTATTATGGTTTCTCTGGTGTGCTGACCGCCTTTCATGTCTGCAGCACAGCGCCTTTAGCACATTTACGTTATGTCGCGCGTTAAAAAATACATAAATTATTATTTATTTAAGAGCAGAGCATTATTTCTCAGTGGATATGTCTTCCATGAATGTTAATGAACAAATTTAGCGGGGTGCGCTCGCGAAAGTGTGGGCGGAATCCAGGAGGGGGATAATCCATTATACAGAGGTCAAAAATGAAAAACGCTTGGATTGCTCTAAAAAGGTAATCAAAGTGTTCCTCTTTTACAAGGATTAAAAAAGGTACAGTTTGTACTACCTACAACGTATGGCTACGGAGGTATAAGGCGAAAACCGTCAAATATCAAAAGTCATCACCAAAGGTTAAATCTTAAATACTGCATTGATTTATTTAAAAATGGTCTCAAATTGTTAACCTTTCCACAAGGATTGCAACAAAAGTAGTTGGCACTCTCTTCTATATTCGGTTATTGAGATAAACGACAAACAAGGTAAATGCCATGGGCCTCTATTGGTCCATGAATTTTAAAAATATGTTAGTGCAAAATATTTTGTTGCAATGTTTCATTGTTATAATTCAATTAATAATTTCGACACCTGTAAAGGTAATGTACGAAACTGACATGTTATTTTATATTTTTATAGCCTCAACTGACGTATCGTTCCCGTATTGGGTTTGGATTCTGGTCGTGGTCATAAATGGCCTGCTGGCAATTTTATTGATGTTGTTATGCAGGTACTACCGCATGATCAAAAGAGATAACAAGGAACACCTTCACCGAGGATTAATGGGAAAGGGAAATGATGTTACGTTTGAGCGGGCGTTTGAGGTACAAATTGAGTTTATTTGGTCATAGAATATTGTGAATAATGAACCACATTAAAGGGACACGATTAGATTTTCTGTGGATACAAATTTCACTAAATTTGCACAATTATCAAGTTTCCGTCTGATTCTGTATACTTAGCTCAAATTACACTTTGGAATTAGTTTAGTTCTGGGCTTCAGAAGCTTTTTCAGAGTAGCAAATTAGTCTCAAATCTTCATAACGGAATGCCAAATAAATAAAATATGAGTAAATAATGCGTTTTTTCTTACTTTGTTATGGACTCTCCCGGTTTGTTGGACCGTCCCCAAATTTCTTTAGGACACACTGTAATACCTGAAAAGAATACGCCAACCATTTGGGGCTATGGATTATTCTTTTGGTGCAAAACACTGTATTCGCGTGTAAAATATCCAAACATGTTTTAAAGTTTTTAAAAAATCCAAATCATAATATGAGGCAAGGAAATAATGACGTAAAGTTATCACTTCCGGTATTTGCAGTGAAATTACCCATTACATTCGTTAAAACATGCAAAGTGGTTTCCTGTTCCAGCTTTTTGTGTTTGGAAGACATTATGTAGATTAACCCCTTTTGCATTAAATCCAGGTGATGCCGATATTACTATTGGTTAATAATACTTTAAGGAGGAGAGGTTTTTGTTAAAACAACTTTATGGCGGACCAAGTTTGTATTAGTTTGTCTTTTGTTTTTTGTTTTCATTTATAGGGCGTAACTATACCACCCCCAACTGGCTACGTCAATAACCCAGCGTTACTAGGAGACGAACATGTTATATTAAAGCCTACAAGGGTCATTTGTATGCCGGCGATAGCAGTTAGACCACAATACTAATAGTTTATATTTGCAGTGTATAGTGTAGTTTGGCGGTATGTCAATGAAACAGTTTTCCATAGGATTTTTTGCTGAAATTGATTTTCTTGCTGTTTTTCATTTACAGGGACCAGGCTTGTTCAGAAAATGAGGGGGTGCAAATTTTCGGACTGCTGCCGCCCTTCTTCAAGGGAAAATTTATTTACTACGGGGAAAAAAATTACTAAGGGGGAAAAATTAAAATCGAGTCCAATGTGTTTTTATTATTAAAATTTTAACTTCTGTTTTCGTCTCCTTATGAGGATTGGAAACAGGTATATTTACTCCTAGGTTAAGACCTTTAGTTTAAGCGTTATAGCCCCATACTGGGTTTCATAATTAGCAAATGTATGTACAGCTCAATATTATTCTTATCCACGTAAATGTATTTTAGGGTGTAAATAATCTATTATAGCACAATCAGTTTTTCTTCAATAAATAACAGAACACTAATGTTAACGTTTGACTGGGAGGAAACCAAAAATACAACGATCTCCGGAACGTATGTGTCGAGTTTCTGCCATCGCGGTTCTAAATGGGGTGAAAGGTCGCGTAAGGTCATTAGAGGTCCATTCCCCTGTTTTACAAACCTCCGTATGTGGTCATTAGTACAGTGGTTCTTCCGACCAAGTAATAAAGTTAATCGGTCAATACTCGCAGGGTTACATTGTGGCCAGCCAACAGGGTTCATATTTTCTCAACACACATTTACAACACACCACGACACACACACACCTACTTACCTTACCAGAGCCTACATTGTGGGGTTTTTCATACACACCCACAGAGATAAACACACATACCCCAAATACCCCACAACACATGCACACAGTTGTCCACCCTGTAAGCAGATGACACAAAAACCATTGATGCATAAGGACCATCACCAGGAGATTAAAGCACTATCATAGTGATTTGCCAAATCGGCAAATCATCAGGAATCGAATTTTCCATGTCTGTACAAGTACAGCTATCCGACCATATCCTTGCAAGTGAAAAGACTGAAAGTAATCTATTATTTTATTTTATTATATCTTCGTCGTCTTTCTTCGGCTGTTTTTCATGTTTGCCCAGGGGTTCATCTTACAATACATTACAATATCTAAGAAATACAGATGATGTTAAAATATCTTTCAATACAGTGATAAGAATTTAACATTTACTAGTTAGAAAGTTGGACCGACCAGTCCGTATGATATAAAAACTATTGTTGCACAGTAAAATGTTGAGGTGTTATAGCATGCAGATATTTGATAATAATCTAGTTATTACTGCTTACACAAAAATTCTAAAAGGAATTGGAAATCCATAGCATTAACGGAAGAATTATGCTGTAATTGCTAATTTTGTGGTAATCCGACAACGTCCAAAACTGAACAAAGCCCCATGAAGTTCGACATTATGACCAAATACTGAATGTTTGGCTAAAAACTTGACAAAGCCTATCAATCAGAATTTTTGTGGGTTTAACCACCGTTATTCTTTGCGCCTCCGACTCGTGATTCATTCTCTCTCTCTCTCAGTTACTCTTTAATTTTAACGCACGGTGCAAAATACCCCAGCGCCTGTTTTACGTATCAAAAATCTGTATGACAACCTTGAAGGTACAGTTAAGGGCCCTGGCTTGAGAAGTACACCATTCCAGTTTAAAAGAGGTGTCTTCCAAGGGGACCCCTTATCCCCATTATTTTTCCTCCTAGTATTTAACCTATTATTTCCAGGTTTGTAAAATCAACATGAGAATATACTTGTGGTTACAACATGGAAGGTGAGCTGTATGTAACTTTACTTTTGCAGATGATTTTGCCTTATTACCGCCGACAAACGACAACATCAAAAATAATGAATGAGATTAACCATATAACCAAATCCATGAATCTTACTTTTAAAGGCCGTCCCAAATGCAAGTCTATGTCAATATGTAGCGGAAAGCCCAAAAGAACGTGTCAATTTAATTTATGGGAAATTTTGTTAAAAACCAAACTAAAGATTCTCCCTAAAGTTTTCTTGTAAAACACAACATTACTCATGGTTATAAAAGGTAAAGTGTATTGATATCATTCAAGCGTAAGGTAATGACATATTAGTAATATTAATACGTGCAAGCGAGGGATAAATTCAAACTTCGTGTGTACATACGTATTCTTTACCAGCTTTAAGGTATCTATTTACTGTGCGAATTAACAGGACAACCAGCTAACGTGTCTGGACCATATCCATACTAATATTATAAAGACATGGTTGGGCCTATCGGTTAAGGGTAAACAACACCAGCCTTTATCCACAGTCCTGATGGGTTGTCAATACCAAGATGCTTTCAGTATATACCTGGAAGCCCATACCATGTCTTATGCTAGAAGTTGGTGAAAGGAGATGATAGGGTCGTCCATGCCCTCCACTGTAAAATCATGAGAGAACATTCCCTGGAAAACAAAAATGAAAAGTTTGGTAGTAAGCGTGAATAATCTCTTCCAGAATGCCTTCCCAAGATTCTAAATCACCAAACTTTAAATGGAGTGAGATTAAATGTAACATCAAACAAATCCTCAAAAATGACCAAAGAACAGTGGGAGAGACTATATGCGGCCATTGGTTGTCCAAGGGGTAACTTCTTTAAGTTATTGAAGCTGAAAAGCGGATCCTTACATGGAAATCCATGATTTATAACATACCCAGAAACGTTTTGAGTTTTGCAGTGAAATCTTGTATAGATTTTGTTGCCCACTTTCATCAGTTTCACCAATCCTTCGTAAATGGGGAAAGATTGTACCGTGAAATGCAAACTCTGTAATAACAAACACCAAACACTCCTCCACTGTCCAAAACATTTGTAAAAATATCCTTTACAGCATGACGCTATCCATGGAACACACAGTATATTATTCATCATGATCCAGGCCATTCAATAACCTGATGAAAATTCCCAAGATATTTCAAATAATAATGCAGATCTTCCTGCTTATACCGTTATTGGAGGTACCCTCCACCCAGCATTTGTGCCTACTTCCTCAAAGGACCGGAATATTATTATTATCAACACTACCAAAAAGTCCATCCATATTGTTGAGATTAGGTTTCCAATTTGAAACTAAACATTCAAAAGGCCCATTAGCTCAAAACATCTCGGTATGAAACCTTCAGTCCGATATTATCCATGAAGGGTATAAATGTCATTTTAAAACCTGCATTGAGATTGGGCAGGGGGTTAGTGACAGCTGACAATATAGATAGATTGGGCGAGGTTTTCCCCACCTTTCTTGAGGTCAATCTAGAACAAAAACGCCATTTTTTGGCCAAAATCTGAGCAAAATTGCCATCACATGTAGCTATTCCATTTGGAACGCTCGAAATGAGCCTAACTGGGATTCGCCCCATATATGGAGATTTAATTCTTCCTGTTCATCGTCTTCGGCTGTCCCCCCACCCACACCTCCTTGGTTTTCACTTTTGAAATAGTTTTATTTGTGTGAGTTGGTTATGAATTTGTTCATTAATTGGTGATTGTTTTTCCCCTGCCCTGTCTGCTGCTCCTCCTTTTGGGTTCGTATCGTCCCCTGTGGGGTATATGTATTTTTCTTTGTTTATTTTTGATGTTTTTTAATGATAATAAAGAATGCTGGAAATAATATATTTGTGCTTTTTGTTAGGTAGTATCATAGAACATAATTAGAACATTAAGTTACTATATTATACGGTGAATTGGAGTTGCCTCTTCTTAACTTCTGTGCGAATGCCCCCTAACTTAAAACTGGTGGTCTAGCTCACGTGTAGTTTCATGATTTATTTAATGAGTGTCTTTGGTATTCAGAGTAGGGAATTTGCCTTAATTTCCCTAGTTCGGTTCGTCGGCTGTCGGCTGATCAATCGTAAATAAACATTTTTCCTATTGCGCCTACATGATAAATGTTACAAATAGTTTCTCAATCTGGGGAACACCACTCGTCAAATGGAACCATGGAGAGCCAAAGCTGCTTTACAATCAATTTTCACATGTCAAAGAATCGGCTGGGCGCGATGCAAACATATGATTCTGATAAACTTGACTTCACAAGGATTATTTGTAACTTCTTCGATACAATAAGATAACCATTTCAGACTTTACAATATGCTGCCTCAATTACAAATAAGATGAGTATTCAGATGTAAGCAATAAAGCAACCTTGCAATATTGCGTTTACTACACACATCTTTTCAGTGGAAAATGCCTTTGCATTTATTAACATTCCTCTTAGCACGTGATTCTTCTAAAACCTCTCTCAAAGCTTGCTTGTGTGACTGGTCTCCCCTTAAATAAACAATAATATTACAAATACCCCTAACCATGTGTTAATTTAAAAAATCTTGGTTTTTATCTATATCGCCAAACTGCGATCCCTTCAAAAAAATAAATCCTGTAGAGAATGCCATGCGGTTTCACAATCTCTACCATGCCATATCGTTGGCTGAATGGCAAGACCAACGTAAGTGACACTTTTGTCAAAAGTGTGTTAATTGGTGGATTTTGTATTAGGCACAATTTAAACTATGTTTTAAAAAATATTTTAGTGATGAAAACAATTTTAAATTAATCAAAAGAATATCACGTATGTGCAATTAATTTGTTTTTCCATTTAATGCAAGACCGAACTTCATTACCGACTTATGTTTGTTTTGCGTTCATGTTTTTTTTTTTCCTTGCTTCTTCTTCTTCTTATTATTATTATTTCAGTGCAAGACCAACGTAAGCGGCACTTACGTTGGTCTTGCATTAAACCTTTTTTTACCGATTTCAGTGCAAGACCAACATAAGTGCTGCGCTTACGTTGGTCTTGCATTCAACACTTTTGCAGCTTCTGCCTCTTTTCAGTGCAATACCAATGAAAGCGCTACACTTGCGTTTGCCTTGCACTGGAAAGGGACAAAGATGTACATGACAAAGTAATTCCCACGTACGTCGGTCTTGCATTAACAAGAAAATACTGATTTCACATACGTTCTCTTCTTTGGTAAATAAATATTTAAAATTATGTTTATCTAGGAGAAATTATTTAATTTATATTATACAAATACATTTCCTACTCTATTACCTGCTATAATAATGGACACACCAGCTATAGAAGCCAATAGAAACACGAAAAATGTTCTTCCTGTAAAATTAGTCAAAATGCACTTACGTTGGTCTTGCATTCATCCACAGATTTTGAATGAGAGTTCTTCGCATAAAATTATTGCACTAAATCATCTTGATCAGATGAAACTTTCATTCATCAATGACATGTTTTAAAACAAATTTGAAACAGATAAAGTATTTTGGATAATAGTTTTTGGTATAACAATATTTCTCAAAATAATACTGGTCTAAAGACACTTTGATATTGCTCTTGCCCAGTCCACAAAACCATTTCAATTTCGCAACTTCATAAACGTTATGCATAAATTGGCTTCTTGAGCTTGGCAAAGAGATTATTATATTAATATCTGTTGACTTAGTTCATCAATGGAGTCTTCCATCAACATTGATTTGAAGAATTTTCTTTAAAGTTATTCCAGCTTATGACAATGGACTTGAGTTACCTGAAGCTAAAAATAGTTAAATTAGATACAATAAAATTTAAGATCTTGTTTTGGATCAGGTGATAATTGACTTTTTGAATGTTTACAATGTTTAAAATTAATAATCTGATACATCTAATTAATTGACTTCATGCACTGATAATCATTGAATTCACCGAATCGGATTATTTACAATTTACTCTTTTGAAGCCAAGTTCATAAATATTTGTCACCAGGCGACAAAAGGATGGAACTGAAACCCAGTTTGACCGTGTAAATTCAATTGGAATGGGGTACAAATCGATCAGCCTAGAAAATATAATATCTGCTCATTCTTCACCAATTTCGGCAATTTTGCCAAGCTAAGAAAGAATGCAGAATATCCACCTAGATTTTGTCAGATTATTCCATTTTTTAAATTTTGCGATATTTTGATGGTGAATATGTAGCTAAAATTGTTAGCTTTTTGTAGTAGCAGCAGCACGTGTAGCTGTCTTTGTAGCAGCAGTATTAGTAGATATACCATTAAAAGTATTGATGCGATCTACTTAAAAATCTGTGCAACTCATTTGCTTATTCTAGTATGCAAACCCAATCAAGCCTTTAGATAGTTATACTTACTAAGTAGGTGATTTTTTTTATTCGTGTCACTTCAGTAAAATTTTTCGACGATTCTCTTCATCTGAGAGGTTGTATGCTTCCACAGGAAAAGTCCATACCACATTTATGATGAGGCCAAAATTTGTGTGTGGCTAGATCGAATACCATTCATAAGATTGAATCATTTCGTTGATGTGAACCAGGGTCCTATCGATTGTACATTAAAGAAAAACATGGGTTGTATGGAATGTATGCCTATAAATAGGAGAGTACGACCTTTTGATCGCCGCAGCTTTTTACGAAAGTGGCGTTGATAGATTGATTTGATTGACGGATTTATTTGTCACCAAAAACAGCAAAGAAATACGAGTCCACCAGGGTCGTACCAACGGGTGCAGGGGGGGAGTGTTTGCCCCCTCTGGCTGGAAAAAGTGGGAAGATATGGACCAAATATGCATTCCATCCCTTTGTTCGGAGAAGGGAATTCGACCCCAATTTCAGTCTCAATTGGAAAATCAAGGAAATTGGAATTTTTCGCGCCGCCGCGCGCATTTCGCAGTTCAGGAACTAATTTGAGCAAATCACTGGAACGACTTACGAATTTTGTCCCCTCTAGTCCCATTCTATTTAGTACATGACAACAATCTCGCAATCTCCTATATAGGCCTAATTCATGTATCTTACTGAAGATAGCAAAAATCACCGCAAGACATACAGTTTCTGTCTGGATAAATTATTTTTTCCACTATGTTTGACCATCTACTGACGATAATATGAACGAAATACACTCTTGGGTTATGATTGTAATATTGCAACATTTGCATGAATTCAATTGTATGAATAGGTTATAGCCGGGATCAAATCCTCTTTTATATTTGTAACGTAGGTTTTTTGAGGTATCTTAACAAATCTAAGATAAAATGAAATCGTATGTAAAGAAACACACATTAGGCAAAAAAAGTTTGTCCAGAAGAAATGTAAAAATCACAAGCGAAAGGCGGTTTCTTTAGTTTTTTGTTTGTTTTTGTTTTTAGAAAAATGAGTATGCGAAGTCGGTGATTTTTTAAAAAGCATTTTGACCCACTTTTGTTTGAAGCTGACTGGAGCAGAGAAATGCGAGGTGCCTTTGGTTTAATGAGTGTCTATCCGAGTCGCTTCAAACCTTCAAAGAAATGCAAATACAATACATACTTTGTATGTCTTTTAGCGAAGATGGACACAATATGCGCAGGTCACTGTCCGACGAAGGTTATTCTGGTCCGCCGAGATTGCTCGCAGTGCTCTCTTAAATGTAAACGAGTGGGCATTTCCACTCTTTGAAACCACTCCAAATGAGTGGTTTGTATAAAAAGAGCAATTCCCACTCAAAGAGTGGATTTCCACTAGTTTTGTGTTGTCCGTCGTTTCACTCCTCAAAAGGGTTGTCCTTCGTTTCACTCTCAAACGAGTTGAAATCAACTCTTTTGGATGTATTTTAATCTTTTTTAATAGAAAAATTTCACTCTTTTAATACAAACCACCATTTTTGAGGGTGTACAAGAGTTCACTCTTTTTGAGGAGTGAAATTTCCTTCGTGTACATTTAGAGAGTGGGTATATCGCTACATCGAGAGTCACTTCCTACCTCGTAATGTATAATCAAGACCACCTTCAACCAACCACCTCCCACATCATTTGTTAATGAAACCAGACGTTGGACAGATAATTTGCAACTTTGGGGAAAAGGGTCAAATTTCAATAGATTGTAGGTAAAATTCCATCCAGATGTGTTGAAAATTTTTAAAATCCTGTTGGGAGGATTTCGTGGCATACAA